>BGPT01002908.1:42707-64602 GCA_003297045.1 Symbiodinium sp. clade C Y103
TAGAGGTTGAACTCTAACAAAACCTTCAGCGGTTGCATCCTTTCATTTGTCTTGACCTCTTTCGGTGCAAAATCTATCTCAGTATGTCAGAAAATGGGGTATACGGTATATGGTATACCCCTCCAATGGCTGGAACAGCTGCAAGTGATACCCCCTGGTAAACTGACAGTTTGCTATGGGAAATCACCATATTTTTAATGGGCAAATCCACTATTTCGACTAGGCCATGTTTGCTTGAATCCCCAGCAACATCAGTGCCCTCGGGATGCCCAGGCCTGCGACACATCGTCTCGCCGCAAGTCCTTCAACTCAGCTTCAGCTTTGGACAGGTTCTGCACGTGGCGCAGCACCGTGGCATCGTCCATCACCGTGGTGTCAATCCTGAAAGGCGGTGCTACCGGTGCAACCCGGTGGGAAGGTTGCTGCTTGGTATGTGTGGCTAGTCAATATGAATTTTTGTATTGAGAAATATTGAGAAGGGAACTAAATGGTGAAATGACTGGGGATGCCTAATTATGACATCAGTGTCCCTCAAAGTAGATCTAAATTCTAGATATTTTCATTCGTGGAAGATCCTTTTTAGATTTTTGGACTCACTGTGGGAAGATCTTTCGGACATTTCTGAGTTCTGACAGTTGAAAGCAGCCAGAGAAGCTGCAGAACATGTCATGCAGGATCCCGACTCAGTGCATCCCCGTCCTGTTGAGCCTTGCAATCTCATCGTTCAGTTCCTGCCGTGGCTGGGCCCTGATCCCAGTCATGGAGGTATACCCAAAGCCATAAAGCTCTGCATTGGGTTTGCCACATTGACCATGATTCCATTCATATCCCATTATAATCATCTCCCTATTCATATCACATGACTATCCTTCTGAAATCATAGAAATCACCATTAAAATGGACATTCATGGGATTCACTCCATGAAATCTCCATTCAATCAGTATTAAACCACCATCTTCTGATGCAAACATTGCTTGAATCCTCCCATGACGTCCCCTGTCCTTGGCCCGTTGCAGTTGCGCGGCGGAGCGCCGCTGCGCTTCCTCCTCCCGCAGCTGCAGCAGCTGCTGCTGCGCCAGCTGCTGGCTGAAGCGTTCCGTCAGCTGCGTGCGCACGGCCAGGCGGTGCCGTTCCTGGGGTTGGAAATGGGAGATGTGAAGATGGCGTCATATATTGCAATATATGATGTGTATATTGTAAATGAAACAAATATACATATGCATTGGACATCATATATAACTGTATATATATATATAGATATATATTGTACATAGCATACGGGGGACCCAATAACCCAATAAACCACCAAGGAATGAGAGGGATGACGCCACAGCTAAGTACATGGGGGTCTCAACCACCAAACTGTCTGAGTTAGCTATCAAATTAAACGCTGGGAATCCAACAGTCAAGCATGGCGTTTTCACTGATGGGGTCAAATAGACTATCAGGGTTTGATGGGTATATTCTTCCAAGGTTGTTGGTGTATGTCGGGGGTTTCTATCTGCAGGGTGCGTTTATCGGGACCTAGTAGACCGCCAGGGGACGATATAACTGAAATGTGTATACATGTAAAATCATCCTGAAGTAGATGGAATAGTTTATTTTTTTTAAAGATGTTCAAATTTAACTTGTAAATTTTGAAAGTGTCATATTCTATCTACACCAGGATGACTCAATACTTATGGACAGTTTTTGATGTCCACATATACATATGAATACCATGTCAGTATTCGATCGTTACATGAATCACTTCCAATGATCCCATACTAACAAACATGGATACGAAATGCACATGTGCATATATCGGAAACAACACGCAACTCTCCACACGAATTCCAATGTAGGGCACCTGTGTTTATGAACAAAGAAGTAAAATAAATAAATCAATGCATACATCAAGAAATCAATAAATACATAAGTATGCATGTATATATATATATACATATTTAAGAGGCACCTGTGCACTTCCAATTTCTGCCAACATGTCCCAGTCCATCTTCCCCATTCCCCACCGTCACATCCCAAGTCTCACATTGCATCATGGTCCACTGCTCCAGGCGCGCATCCAGCACCATGACCTGTTGCAGCTCCGTGGCGTTCAACGCGCGACGTTCCAAGCGATCCAAGAGATCTTCCAGGCACTCGCCGCAGATGCGGCGACCCGGGTCTTGCTCGGTGTTCTCCTGGAGGGGGATGACACCAAGAATTCACCGTGGGAGTGTCCCGGGATCATCCCAAATATCATAGCGTGTTCCCGTTTTTCATGGTTAAATAGACATTCCACTTCTTGTCCCGTTTTTTCCTGACTGGGTTATCCCGAACTGGGACCTCTCTCATTAATTTTCAAGAATCCTTTCCGCCGAATATTGAATACCCAATATGGGACCCCAAGATGAATAGATCCAATATCAAACCAGGAGGCCACCTGAGCGAGGACTTAATCTTGGGGGGAAGGGATTACTAAGCATTGACTGGGTTTTCTCATGTCGTCCCATGTTACAAAGTGGTGCCCGAACTTAGTTAGCAAAGCTGATTTACACCTCCAATCACTAGGGGTTCTGGCAAATAATGGTACAGTATATAGATATTTACCCAAATGGCCATGTATAGTGGATTTTCCCATTTAAGATAGTGATTTTCCATAGTTATGTTAGTTTGCCAGAGGGTATACTTCACCGGGCTTCTAAATCTTCATAAGCCAACAAAAGTAACTGGGAGGGCACCACCGTGTCGGATCCATTCATCCCCATCAATTCCAATTAATCCCCATTAATCCCCATATAATCCCCATTAATCCCTAAATAATTCCTATATAATTCCCACATGATTCCCATATAATTCCCATTAATCTCTATATCTTGATGGGTTTATAAACCAAACCGCACAGGTTTTTTCCAAGTCACCGCATCTCCCAGTCGTTCGAAATCCACCGCCGAGTGCGGCGCGCAGCTGCTGCACACCAGGCGCCCGCAGCGACGGCAGTGGTGACGTCGCTTGGACACAGCGAAGGCCACGTGGCAGGCGGGCACCATGCAGTGCTGAAACATGAAGTCGGGAGCCCAGGCGTCTGCCTGTGGATGAACCAAGCTTTAGAGATTGGGGTGCATACAGATGTGTATATATATATATATATAATATGTATATCATACTATTGGTTGTATATACCTTGTATGCATGTATATGTACATTTCTGGGTTGTACATATTTATGGGTGGTATATACATACATTGTATGCATTTATGGGTTGTAATACAAGGCGTCTGCTTGATGCTCCACGAGTTGTGCAACCTTCATGTCTCCATGTTTGAATTGGTCAAACAAAACTCAACGGGTCAACCAAATTTTGCATTTATTGGTTGGAAAAAGCGTTCGAATCAGGTCAGAAATACGTTTGAACTTGGTCAGAAATTCGGTCAAATTTGGTCGAAACAATATTCGACCCTGTCAACACCATGGTGTGGTTCTCAAGATTTCTGGTAATCAAACGTGGCGATTGAACATCATAATCATATGGATGGGGCTTTAATGTGAACATCATCTATAGCTGGGGATTTTCCATTGCCAGGCTTGAAAGGTATTTCTCGTAATTCAACTCATTGGCAAGCAATCTTTTGAATGGCTTACAACAACTTCCCCTTGGATAAAATTAATCATATAAACAACGTATTGTTGATAACTTTCCCAAATGAATCATTGTTTCCCCAGCGTTTGGAACATCATCCCACTTTCTATTGCACATGATAATTTCCAGTATGTTTCGGCATTAACTTGGATAATAACCATGGTTGCCCGCAGTTCATGCAGATGGAGGGGGTAGCATCCATAACTGAAAACCGCATGATTCTGGAACCCCCCAAAAAAAGGCCAATGGTGGAAACAGTAACTAGTAAGTGGGATGATCCTCCCAGCAGGTCCTTCCCTACTTGGATTGGGGCCTAATGTTTTGGGTGATACCACGGTTGTTACCTACGTTGCAAGCTGTGACGCATAGAAAAGTAGTCAAACCATAGAAACAACACACCATTTTTGCTGGTTGAATCGCACTATGCCAATATCATCCAACAACCACGTTCTGATGTTTTCCCGGTGCTAAAAATATAGCCTTATCACATGTATCATGATAGTATCATCCATCGTCATTCTCTCAAATCACACCTAAATCGCCCATCTTGTGGCAAATGGGAACTCTTGCTATTCCCTTTTCTTTTGCTGGGGTAATTACCATGTATCATCCCTACTATACCCTCAACACATTTCCATTTGATGGGTTAAGCACCCACTAGTCACCATTTTGGATGCTCAAATCATCATCATCATCATCATCATCATCATCATCATCATCATCCTCATCTGTTCCCTGTAATATTCCCATTGTATCTCCAATTTCTGAAGGATGAATCAACATTCAAATATTTCTCCCCTATATTTCCCAATTTCTGATGGTTAAACCACCATTTCCCTCGTACCCTCTGGTAAACTAACATAGCTATTGGAAATGGCCATGTATAGTTGATTTTCCTGTTAAACATATTAACAAATGGTGATTTTCCATAGCTATGTTAGTTTACCAGAGGGTATTTTTCATCATATCTTTTTCCAATTTCCACCGGTTTCCTCCCATCCGCCTCCACAAAGTCGCAGGCCAGCGCCGTCTTGGCCAAGCGCAGCTTCGCCGCCAGGCCCCAGCGTGGTGCGTCCGCGTGGCCCACAACACGCACGTGCTCTGCCGAGCCTTGGTGATGATATGGGAAACATGGTGATTTAAGCATCAGAAATAGGAGATATCATGGGAATAAAAAATCATAGAAAAACATATATACATATATATATATATAGAGGTGCTGGTGATCCCTATTTTCTATGGATAGGTTTATAAACCCATCAAACTGCAGGAATTCATAGGGATGAATGGAGATTCCTGGAGATTCATTGGGTTTTAGGTGAGGTTCTGAAAACAAACCAAGTCACCGTTTCAACCTCAACAAAACCAGGTTTGAACCTCAGCTTAGACGTGTTTAAAGTACCAACTTTGGTACCTTCAACCCGCCCACCTCTTTGGATAATCCTTGGAGAACCTTTAGGCCCCCGTAGATTTCTTCCACTGGAAAACCCCAAAAAAACTGAACAACACCGATGGTTGGTGGTTTGTACCTTATAAAAAATCAACTTTATGATATCTTAAATGTCAATGTTGGTTGTCAAGATGGTGGAGTTGCATTGGTTGTTTGTTTATTGGTCTACATTCACCACTGGTAACAAAGCATCATAGGACCATCAACAACGATCATCAATGAATCAATGTGGTAAATCCAATAATGAAACCATCCCGAAAATCACCACACATGGGTCGTAGAAACCATCCCCAAGGAAGGTTTATGGCATTGCGTTTCCCCACTAAGCATTACTAACCGTCAAGTACTGTACGTTTAACCTTGTTATACTTGGAAGTGCAGTTCCAGATATAAGTGGATGTATATATAACTGAATAAGTGGATGTATAACTATAGTCCTAGGGGTTATATCCAACTTCTGGGGGTTTATAAGCACAGTTATACCCATAAAAGTAACCTCAACTGCACCCCCCAAGTAACCACTCTTCAGCCAACCCTCCAGGTCATCCGGGTGTCGTTCGTAGGGTGGGGCCGAAGCCACGGCGATGCTCAACTGTGCTACTTGTGCTGCTGGCACCTGGGCCTTGGGGGTTGACCAGTTGGTGGCTAAAGAAATCCATAGGAAAATGGTGATTTTTGAGCAAAAACATGGGGATTTCATGGGATTAACCGCTGATGTTTTATAGCTAAGTTGACGCACATAACTTGGTTAACTAGGGCTTGTGGGGGATATAACTATAGTTAATGGGTTTATAAACCAACTTATACTTGGGGGGGGCTCACCTTGTGAAATAACAATTTGGGCCATTTTCATGATCCAAAAATGATTGGGCCGTAACTTAGTACGCATTGTCTATATATGCATATATATGTATATATGTATACATATTACATATCTGTAAAAATCATTGGTGGAATGCCTGTCTAGAAATCATCAGCTTTTGAAATGAGTGGGCTGTAATTGGTACATATATATATATATTTATCAATGTAATTGTATGTGCATATAAATATACATACCCCCATTTTATCGTAGCAGTATATGAAGATTCTTCGGATGAACGTCACTGCCAGTCACCCAGTGATAGCCATCTTTTTTTTCGGATGTTCCATCCTGCTTCGGAAAAAAACAACTGACACCAGTTGAAGTGTGGGATGAGGTGAAAATCAGACTTTGGGTAGCAACTTCAATGGATTGGTTAATGGGAAAATTTACAGGAAACCATGGATTTTACCCTCAAATATAGAGGTTTCCTGTAAATTTTCCCTTAAACCAATCCAATGACAACTGGTTTGTTAACACATCATATCCTATGGCAACCACTTGGTTCCAGGCAACCGCAAAGGTTCGCAGTGAAAAAACAAGAGCAATTACTATAAGCATGAGCCAAACATGATTCGCATAGTTTTGATACAATTTATGATCTTTTTACCTTGGACATTGGACATACTGATTTGCCCCCTAACAATGACCAAATCTCTTCCGTAGGTCTCCTGTCAAGCTTCCTTGCCCACTGCTAGTCGGTGGAGGCTATGTCTAAGTTATAGCTGGGGAATCAACATTCATTGACCAACCAACACAACAATTTTAGTGGATCAAAACCAACTTGTTGGTGGTTGAACAAGACATAAGTGAATAACTAACCAATAGTTGAGGTATTCAACCTCCACCTGTTGGTTCATGATTAGTTCGATGTTTGCTTCGGGGGTATTCACCTTAAAACAATGAGATGATTGTAGATGATCACATTATTACAGATCATGACATACTGGATTGTAAATGATATAACGATTATAACGATGATAGATGATGAACAAATACATATTCATCTACCCTTGGATCAACAGTGTATATTTATAAATAAATATAAACACACACACACACATATATATTTATATATACATATGAATATCAATGGCTGTGTATTCTATGTCCGTCTTGGCCCAACAAAAACTGGCGGCCGCCTGCTCCGCGCCGTCGCAGCGCTCGGCGCGATCCTCGCGCCGCTGTGACAGCTCCACCTCCTGACGCCTGGCGATCGGTGCTTACTGGTGCTTAGTAGGGAATGGGGGAATGACCTACGGTATAATAACCATTAAGTTTATCATCCCATTCCCCCATTCCCTGCTGAGCACTAGTAAGTATATATATATATATAAATACACATATATAGATCAATGCACATATAGAGATACAATAGAGATACAAAGAATACATTGATTGCATTTGATTACTATATACATACATATACATGTATGATGTCTACAACTCCACTTGGGAGACTTACCAACCATGGGTATGAAGCACTTGCTATGAGATATAGGACAATGTCTAACCACCAACAATAAAATCTAGGCACATGACAATTCCAGATCCTGGTTGTAGGTCCGCTGGGAACCTTCAACAACATATGAATCACATGAAATCGGTTCGGATGTTTGGATATGTTTGGATCATCATTCCTGGATGGAAAATAATAAACACGTGACACCCCCAGCCACGAACCATGATAAACCACCATCTAAGCACCAAGCATATCCCAAAATAGGCAGATGAGCCCAGAAAAAACACGTGTTTCACCAACAACTGAAAATAACTTTTACTTGATGTTAAACAGCAAATCAAGGTGGGTGCAACAAGGCACATCCTTGGCCTCAGCATGTGGATGAGGATTGAACTTTCCAAGAGACCACAGCCCAAGGCTTTCAATTGCAACTTACTGGAGATGTGTGCACCTTTTCCTTGCCGTTGCATAGTAGGAAAAACTTGATCAGGAAAGGATGATTCTAGATGATTGCAGCTTCAAACTCCTACCAAACATCCCCTGTTGTAGCGACATGCCCCAAATTCTAATTCGTTGGATTTTCAGCTCAAAAGCCAATCTAATCACCATTAATCACCCAAAAAACCACCATTGATCACGAAATAAATCCTCCTGAAAATCCCCAAAATCCTCGGGCTCGCGCCTGCGTTCCCAATCCTCTCGCGCTTCCGTTGGAAGGCGCCCCTCTTGGATCGCCGATCGAATCAAGTCAAGAACCAATCCTGGGCAAACCATGGGTTTTTAATGGACAATTTACAGGAAACCATGGGTCTATGGATTGATGCAGAGGAAAAATCTATGAACATCTAGAAGAAACCAGGGGCTTCTGGATTTTGAATGGATTTTTGGGATTGTTTTTGCTTCCAAACATTGAGTTTTCCGCACACCACATGCCGTTAAACTCGTTAAAGAAGTTCTGGGAGTGGGGGCTTGGGCTTTCAGAATGGATGTTGGGTAGAGGTCCTAATATGAAACTCACTCACTTGAACAAAATAATGATACAGTATATCTGGGGGTACAGTTGGGATAATTAATGATATTATAAACATTGTAATAATAACCCTAGCAAGATGGGATATAATCCTCATAACCATGGTTATGTAACCACTTACAACTGCAACTGCATCCCCAAGTTTATAGGGCACCTACAGGGTACCGAACAGAGAAACATCAAGAAACACCAAACTGAGTGTGCACAAAAATGAATAAGCAAATAACCACACGGACATTTATCATTTTCAGTAGGCAACACACACACCCACACATGGGGATGCAAAACACCAAACGGTAGGAGATTATGGGTGTGCTTTCTCAAAGCATAGTGAGCAATTTTGATGGCCAGGCAGCGGGCCAAGCTGCTGGGAGCCCGATCCAGGCTGGCTTGATCCGCGTCAAAAACAACCGAAATCATGGCATTTCCATACACACACGCACAAATAAATTACCAAACACATAACGAAAAACAGACCTCTATTCATGTACAGTATTTCCAGTAGCTGCACATCTTGTTCTATCCATCTGTTCATTCCGGTTGGCTTCTGATGCTGAGCCCTTGCGGGACCAGGGCCAGTGGTTCTCGCGTGCCCAATCTGCCAAGCATCGATTCACATGGAGGGTACCATCCTGGAGCCAGCCAGTGCATCTACATCTATCAAAGTATCAATACATCAGCTGGATAGTACGTCTATGTACAAATGTACATGTGTATCTATTTTGTTTCTCTCTCCCTCACTGTATGTGTATAAATATATGCATATCTCATATCTCTCTCCGTCTCTCTGTATGTGTGTGTATGCGCATTTTTCTATATTCATGTCTTTGTATCTATCACATGTACATGCACTGCATAAATCCTCTACAGTGGCTGCATTGCATACACTGAATGACATTTCAACCACCTGAGAGGATACCAAGGGTTGGCCCCACAACAACAACTGGCCTTTCCAGCTGAATTATACTCTTAGAATTGCCAACCGCCACCCCAGTCTCCCATAGATTTCCCAGATGGTGGATTTCCCATTGGAAAATAAACATCTCAAGCAAACCCAGGTATTGTAACACACACACACATACACACATACACACACTCACACATCCATACAGGAACATACTATCCCCCAAGTACTGTGAACTCTGGCAAATAGAGGGCTTGAGGACTACGTACTTCTCTTACCATCCATAATGGGTGGCTGGCTTCATGTTCAACTTAGGATTTACATCTTTGGTTTTTCTTCATTCTAAGTAATATTCCACAAAGAAATAAACTCTTCCCAAACATTGATTCATTGGGGGATGGTACGCGTAGATTCCTGATTAGATCCCCTTTACATCCCCATTTTCGATGATTAAAGCATGCGATATCATGAGTTTTCACATTTTTTCATGGCTCAAAATCCATTCATCTCCCATTTTCCATGCTTAATCTTAATCCGTCATTATTTCGCCATAATCTGATCTTACTAGTGTTTGTTGGATATTGGTTCGGGTTGAAGCCCATGATGCACGGATCACCTGGCTGTTTTTTGAATTCTTCACCAGCCAATAGCTGAAACTTGCGACCATTTGGAGACGACTCTCCCAAATCCCATCATTCCAGTGTCGTCACATTGAGGTCATCATAATTCATCCAGACCTACCCTCTGGTAAACGTTTACATAACTATGGGAAATCACCTTTTCTGATGGGAAAATCCACTATAAATTTAGCCATTTTCAATAGCAAACTGTTAGTTTACCAGGGGGTATCCTCTGTAAATGGAGGTTTCGATGGGAGAGGATCATCTGTAAACGGGGACTTTTCCATGGTCAGCTTTGATGGCCAAAGGGTACATCATCTTAAATCACCATGCAATCCCAACCAATTGAATCCCCATTCAACCCCAATCACGTGGGTAAAACAATCATAAAGCATCCCAACTTTTACCATAGATAGGTGGTATGTTTACCATTCCTAAATGGCTGGTTTATAAGGCCAGACTACCAAAGGGCATCTCCTGTTGCAAACCATTGCACATCAAGCCGCCAGTTCTTCACCAGTGATGGGGCTGGTCCGCACACCGCGGACCTCCGTCCGCCCGCAGCCACCGCAGTCTGCCTCGTCGTCACCGCTGAGACGCCCTGCACCACGGTAAATCGATGGAATACCTCTCTGGTAATGAGGATCTAATGTGATCAAATGGGATCTAATGGGCGTTTAATGGAACTTTACCCTCCAGTAACCTACCCATAGCTATGGAAAATCAGCGTTTTGAATATATAACTCATGGAACTGCATGGGTCATCTATACCATAGCCATTTTCAATTTCCAGAGGGTAAAATCTGGGATAGTATGGGATAACAAGCTGATGAAATTGACAGGCAATAACAAATATGGAACTATCGCCGTGAGATGCGTCCTAAGATTCCGGTTTCTGCAAAACTTGTCCCAAAGCGTCTCCCCCCGCTTTTCCGTTGAAGGCCATCTTCAAAAATCAGATATATTATCATAAACATCCTCATATCTCATGACTAAAGATCAGCATCAGCACCAGCACCAGCACCAGCACCAGAATCATCATTTTCATCACCAGAATCATCATTTTCATCACCAGAATCATCATTTTCATCACCAGAATCATCATTTTCATCACCAGAATCATCATCTCCATCATCATCATCATCATCATCATCATCATCATCATCATCATCATCATCATCCTCATCCTCATCCTCAGAATCCTCAGAATCCTCAGAATCCTCAGAATCCTCAGAATCCTCAGAATCCTCAGAATCATCATCAGAATCATCATCAGAATCATCATCAGAATCATCAGAATCATCATCAGAATCATCATCAGAATCATCATCAGAATCATCATCAGAATCATCAGAATCAGAATCAGAATCAGAATCATCATCATCATCATCATCATCATCATCATCAACAAACAACTCAACAAAAAACTCAACACCAAAAACCTCATCAGTAGAACCATTGTTGTCATCATCAGCAGTGATTGTCTATCCAGTGGTTGAGAGAGAGAGAGAGAGAGAGCGGTTCGGAGCTTTTGCTATCCGTATTCCATCTTGGGAGCCAGTTGGAGCTACAATCAGACTCTCCCAGCCAAACAATAACAGCTACTATGAGCCACTCGCTGCCTTCAAGTTGATTGGCCCAATGTTGCTGGATGCTCTCTCGCTCGTAGGTGTATCCATCACCAGCCAGCACAGGGTCAGCGATGAACTCACGAGTGATGGGACACTGTAGGGCTTGCCTCAGCCCAGGATGCTCTGAGTGGCAGAATTTCCTCATGTCTAGGACAAAGGGACCCTTTTTTCCTCCTCAGATCGGAAGTTACATGAAGTTGCTCACTACCATCAAGCCGAATTAAGCCAGCTAGTCAGGGTTATCTCTGGTTTAAACATGTTTTAACACTGCGTTGGTCGCGAACTTCACCAAATTCTCCTCAGTCACTCGTCTTTTTAAGGCTTCAAGCTCGCTTGCTCGTTGAATACCCCATTTTTGCCGGGTCAATGTTTTGATTCCTCCTCGTCTTTTCACATTATTTCACTGGTCAATTTGGAGGATAAATTGGTTTCCCATTGGCAAGTGGCAGGTTTTCGCTGGTAGCGGGACCAGGTTCAACAGCACCTGTGGCGACTGTACTGGCATGAACCACCCACTCAAAAATAGAAAACTACGTCAATTGTAAACAAATGATGGTTATTTTTGTGAGTTTTCAAATTGATCCTAATTGCCAGTGATGATGAAGAAAAATACTATAGTGAGTTGGAAACCATGATTTCAACCTGATCTCGTACTACTCATGATCGGTGCGCGGCAGGGTTCAAAGAGGCGGACATCCTACGTCAAGAAACGCCTTACTCATCAAGGTGATACCTATTTTTTGTAGCCGCACGGTGGTGCCCCATAGTGAGCTGAGTTGGTTTTAATTCCAATCACTACAGAAGGGTTTATGATAGATATATCTATAGTTGGTAGTGATTATACGCGCCATTTTGCAACCGGTGGGGCGCCACGGCACCACCTGGTGGTTTTATCTCAAGAACAAGCCGGAGATCTGCCATCTCCGTCAGCAAAGGACATGGGTATCCAACTATGAAGGTGCATTGCCAAACCAGGGTGTCCAATTTGCTCCCGCTTGCCACAGATCCAATCATGGGCAACAATTACACAATTATTCCGTATTGCAACAAGCCCCAAGAACCATGAATATCATGAATTGGGGCCACAAAAAATCGCATGTCTCTTGAATGCTGTTGGGTCCCTTAGCTGTTCAAAACAGCCAAAAAACATGAGCAGCCATCCTCACTGCTGTTGTATCCAGACCTCACTTTTATTGCTTCCCTGGTATAGTCTTGTCTCTTCTTACCCCTCATGATTGTCCGAGCCCCACCAGAACTGTCTATTTTCTGTCTTCGAGTGCTGTGAACTGAGTGGTAGCTGATACAACCACCGTGCCGTGGGTGCCTTGCCCATCCTTCACAGCGGTTTCGGGCATCCTCACACCATGGGCTGGACACTCACCACACATGGCCCGCCGCAAACGCCGCCAGTGGCATGCGGCGCATCACGCGGCTGAGCCGAGACCTGTGGTTTTTTGCTCCAGAAATCTGAGATTTGAGGGGTTTAATAGGAGCATCTGGCCAAATATGGCTAAAACACATATTTTTCATTCGAAGAAACTGAAGGATAATTCATTTGATTTGATGTGTTTTCTTTTGGCACATCCTGTTGGAAACGATTGGAAGCCGAATCAGTCCAAGCACGTCATTTTTTCGTTTCTTGCACGCGTGTCGACCCTGTTCTGATGGTACGGGTGCCATCTGGACCGTGGCACCAGGCCTAAATTATTTCATTTCGCAAATTGCAATCGCTAGCAGCCACCTTTGCTGAAGCAAGCCAATATTTTGTAGTAATTGTTTTTTTCCTGGTTTGTTAAAGCATGGCACTTAAATGCACTTAAGGAATCTTAAGGATGTTTCAGAGTTTCACCTGCTTGATTCTGCCTATTTTATTCCAAGGTCTTTTCTTGATCATGACTGACTTCAGCGTCTGCAAGGAAAAGTTGCATCGCCCTGTCCAACTCGAGCAGCTTGTCGTCGCTGCGTCAAGTTCCATGCGGGCACTAACGCTGCAAACGCTGCGAACTTCTCGTCACTTGCTCGTGGTTTGTTGATCACTTTTGACCCTTGGTTTTATTTAGAAGTACAATCTCAATGTAAATAAATAAAACACACACGCACATACATACATACATACATACATTCCATTCCATTCCATTCCATTACATTCCATTCCATTCCATTACATTACATTACATTACATTGCATTGCATTGCATTGCATTGCATTACATTACACACATAGATACACACATAGATACATACATAGATACATACATAGATACATACATAGATACATACATACACACATACATACACACAGACATACACACACACATACATACATACATACCTACATACATATATATATATATATATATTCACATGAACATCAGCAGCTTCTGGTGAGGTTGGCCTGGTTTGGTCGTTTTTTAACTTACCCTTTCACATCTCCATATCTATTTGATGTTTAGATCCCCATTTGTTAGTGGTTGGATTGTGCTAGATTCGAGTTTTTCATGGTGAACACCCCCAAATTCACCCAACTTCACCCCCAGAATTTGGTGAATACCCTGAACTTTATGGGTAAACTGTGCGTTTTCTATCTGTCAATTCACTTTTTTTTCAAGTGCCGTTTCAGGTATCTAAATTGGAAGTGCATAATTACCATATAAGGCCTATTTTTTAGGGCTATGTAGAGGGATTCAACATGGTATATGCCTGGTACCTGCCATGTTTTTTCTACCAGGAGACCCATCTTGGGCCGTTTGCAGCATCCCGCTGGCTGAAGCGCCCGAACTACACAGAGTTCAAAGCTTGCGTAGCCGGCATCGTTTGGAAACACGAAACATGCATTTCGCTGATCATTTCAATGAAGACATCATCCAATATTGTATTCGCACATACATATGCGCATATGTACATATACTTGATATCCGATATCCACATTTTTCCATGAACACTACGGCCAAGAACTTTGGGGTAAGGTCCCACTGGTACATCATTCAATGTTTTTTGAGAAATCGATTGAGAGCCACTGCAGTTTGCCCTGTCCTTGCACCAGGCGAGACATCAGAAGTTGGAACTGGAGGTTGGGTCAAAGGGTTGGATCTACCCTCTGGCAATCAGCTCCATGGCTTGCCGGAAAAATCCGTCATTCAGTTCGATGATTTCCCCCTTAGAACCGTAGGACCCATTAGATTTTCAATTGCCATGTTTGAGTACCAAAGGGTAACTTCTTCTTGGTCAATAGTGATTGACATGGAGCGACAAACCAGTCCTGTGCGCAAGTGCGGCACAAAAGCTATGGAACAAGCAAGCCAACCAAGAATGACCTCCGGTAATTTAACGTAGCTATGGTAAAAGACCCATTAATTCTAGATGCTTGACATTGATTTATGTGTTAAACATGGTGCTTTTTCCATAGTTATGTTAAACTACCAGAGGCTACTTGGGCAATCAAGCATGACTAGCTGTAAAACCACAATTTTTATTGAGCCTTCTGGACATCTTACAAAGGGGGTTCGGTTGTTGGAAGGTGGGGAACCTCTGGCATCCTGCCTTTTCCAGAACTGCGCCAATACAATCTGTGAAACCACCAGTCATATCATCAGTTTCCATGGCTTGTTTTACGTTCATGTCCAGTTTATTCTGGTTTCTGGAAATTTCCCTCCGAATTTGGAGATTGGAAATCACAATCGCCACATCTCCCAACCGCTCCTGTGCTTCCCAGTTGCTGCACCTTGAGGTGGGAGGGATTGGGTTCCCAGTCATTTTTAATAGGTAAATCGTGCATCAATGGGCCAGTTTCCATAGCAATGTTAAACAATCAAAGGGCACGTTACCCACTCAAATCCACCCAGGGATTGAGACATAGGTATCACCTCGGTTTACCTTGCATGAATGAATAGGACATTGTTCTGGCCACCAAATCCACCAGCGATTCAGGGACAGCCATGGAAGAGATCTTGTGCTCCACTAGAACAACTCCAACATTTCCAGTGGCCAAGGCCAACCAAAACAGAATCTGGAGATGAACGGAAGCTGGAGGTTGTAAATTGCAGTGACAAATGAGTTGATTGCCAACAGATTGCTAAAAACGGATTACTGAACACCATCCGTTTGTAAGTGAAAGAACTCTGGAGATGACCAACAAACATGGAGGTACTGGCGCACGTCTTTAGAGACAACAAATGATAAAGTAACAGTAGAAATGGGGATTGAGGAAAACATATGGGTTTGTCTGAACATGTAGGGAACCCCATGAATTTCCATAACTTGTCAGCATTTTCCAGCCTAGCCCTGCTTCCCGCTGCTTTTTCAGCATACGATTCGTTGGCGATAATCATCTCGCCCTTTTTGGGCGATTCAATGGCTGAACTCGGTTGGAGAAGCTGCTGCCAATGGTACCCCTAGCAATGGAAGTTTGCCAGCCCTGTTCATAAGGGTTGATGGGGGAATAATAAGCCCTTCGGCCTTTTTGCTTTGGGTACCCACTGCCCATAATTAGCATAGATTTCTATGAACGCTGGGCTTTTCCACGGTGGTTTTAGGGTTGTCGGCTGAGTTCTTTTCAAACATGTTGCAAACGGGTAGCGCAATTGTCACCCGCAAAAATGTAGTATCACGCAAGGGGTGCCACTGATTCTTGCGAACTTGTGCCTTCAAACGGGGGAAGGTCAAAATTGGGGACCTCATCCCTCATGTGTCGTGTCTCATGTATTCAGGATTGCTCAAATCCTTGCTATTTAGGAACCACTTACTTTGGTGGAGTTTGGGAGTTTGGTGGTCCCCAGTTCATTTAATCCATACCCACATCAGTATCATCCGAGTCAGGATGCAAAGTCAAGATGCGCCTTGCTCTCTGGCTAAACCAGTGCAAGGTTCTGTCATGGGAATCCTGGTCTTCAACCCCATCATAGATGCCCAGGTGGGGTATCCCAAGAAAACGTCTACTGTACAAATCTGCTACAAATGTGATACCCCGGAATTAGACAGCCGAGGCCCAGGATTGTCTTAATTAATCCAGCGTTGCCATTATTGAATTTGAGGGGGTGCAAGCCATCATAAACTCATGATAAAATCCATCAAACACCAACCAGAAAGCCCATCTATGTTCTTCAGCTGGCTAGTTGATCATCGCGAACCCACAATTTTCTCGCAATTTTTCATAATTCAATTGCTCACTATTTAGACAAACACAAGGATTTCATGGTTGAACCCCCCACTCTTCACCATTCTATATAAAAGTTGAATTTTGGGAGCATGGTGACCATCAACATCTGTATTCTTGGTGGAACCTAACATGATTCCCATGACACTTCGAAGTCTCAGATTTTTTCCGAGATGTCTATGTACACATGGTCTGGCCCTGCCCTTACTGTGGAGAACTGAAGCAGCTTGCAGGGCAGCAAGCAAACAGAACATATATGATGTGATAGGAAAACAATAAAAACAAACATCGTATATATCAAATACTTCTTTGAGTGATCCCCGCCCTGACACACTATTCTGACATACCGGCATTCTATCTGGCATCTATTCTGCGATTCTTTCTGGCATCTAGTCTGACATTCTTTCTGGCATCTTTTCAGGCATTCTCGTTGGCATCTATTCTGACATTCTATCTATCTGGCAGTCTTTCTGGCATTCCATCTGGCATATATACTGACATTCTGTCTGGCATTCTATCTGACATTGTGTCTGGCATTCGCTCTGGCACTCTCTTTGGCACGTGCTCGGGCCCAGGGTTGCCCAGATGCATCCAGAGCTGGCGATAGGGTTCGGGCCCAGGCATGCCCAGCTGCATCCGAAGCTGGCAGAGGAGGAGAAGGAGAAGAGGAGGAGGAGTTGCACCTTTGTCAAAATCTAGAGACCCTCACCTGGCAGGTGGGGAACAATATTGATCAATAATAGTTTCAATAATCCAACCACAATGATAATAATAGTATGAATGAGAAACTCAAGAAACATAACAGTGAAGGACAAGAATGATGATAATGAGCATCAGCCAAATCAATGAAAATCATGATAACCACAAGAATCATCATGAAACTGTGATAAAGTGATAAACTGATTCTGGGCAGATTATAATTACAACTATTCGCTACCGTGAAAATTGCTGAAATGTTCGGCTATTTGGGGATGATCGATCCCCGTTGCAAATCCCATTCCAGTGACATCACGTCGTGAGGTCATCATAATTCATCAAGAATGGCTAGACAATAGTCTCCCTCAAACATCGAGGTCAGCCATGCTTGATGCTTGGTTCCAAAGGACATCTTCAAGAATTCTACCTCAACACCTAAGATCTCTTCATTTCTCCCAGTTTTTTTTGGGTCACCCCCTCACCGCAGAAACACGCTGGATGGCATCTCAAGTCCCAGCGCCGGCATCTTCATCTCAACCACCTGAGGGATACCAAGGGGCCCTTCATCTCAGATCCTGGGGATCAATTAAACCCTGGGTGAAGAGTGTGGATGAAAAAAGGATGACATCTGATTTCGGTTGCGATCACATTGCTTGCGTTTGCTCAAAAAATGAATTTTACATGGTTTTTTGGCAAATACCCACCACTTGGCGAATGTACTCAGATGATCCGGGATTTCTTAATGGCTCCATCAAGCTAGTTTTACAGTGACATCTTTCAAGGTTTCCAACAATTGGCCTTAATCCAATTCCGGGAGTGAGGGTCAAGAACCCAAATTCATGGGAACTTATGCCACATCAACTGGACATTGTGACTAAATGGGCCATCTATACCACAGCAAACTGTCAAATTTCCGGAGGTATTCATCAATCAACCCAGTGATGAATCTGACGCACCGCGGTGTCTCAACCCATCGCAAAAAATTGGTCAATTGAGTCAAATGCAAATAGTAAGATAGGGTTGAACATGACAATTATTTCAAACCATCATCATCTTTCCCATTTTATCCTCTGGTGATCCAATATAGCTATGAAACATGACTTGCTTGTAGATGATTTACCCGGAAAAAATGGCGGCTTTCCGATTTCAAACTCTCAGATTACCAGAGGGTAAAGCCATCTTGGGATGCTTCCCCTTTCCATTTCCACAATTTTGTTACGGTGAAAAGCTCGCCGCGCACCTTGTAACTGAAGGCATCTGTTTGCCCAGCGCTGTCCGCTGCGTCCTCGGGGCCGAGCTGAATCACTTGGGGTAGCTAGTTATCCTCCGGGAATCAAACATGGCAACGGAAAATCCGGCATTTGGTGTGACTAGAAATTACTAAAACTATATAAACCTCCAATTTTTTGGGGGATTGCCCATTGCCATGTTTGATTACCGGAGGGTTTCATAAAAAGTCACTTGGTAATTTTGAAGGGACAAAGCCATGGCAACCTCAACACAGACCATTCCGTTGTTGGGATGTGAAGTACCCAGGTTTTGAACTACACGCACTTGTGGATGACTCAAAAAATGTACAGTAGCCTCAATCCGCCCCCAACCGGCTGGTCATCATTCGCACTCATCCAGTTCTGGGTAAACTATGGTGCTACCCATCACCTGGCTTCGCGAAAGCAGGGGTTCCCCAAAAACCAAAAGTGGATCACCAGTTTCCCCGTTGAAATTGCCATATTTGAGGATATTCCCCATCTTAACAATTACAAACCAGCATACCATTTTCCGTTACCCAGCAGTTTTCGACCATTTCTGATAGCTAAATCGACATGTTTCAACCTATTTTTCACAGGCCTTTTCTCAGCCACTTTGGTTGACTCCAGTTGACTCCAGCAGTTTTCATCGCACCACGCGCCAAGTCTCGGCCTTCCGCCGGTGCCAGCCTTCCTCGCCCCACGTGCCCGGGCCTGGCGCTGCCACATCCAGGTGAAGCAGCGCTAGGTCCGGGAGATGCGAAGGGCGACGACTGCCTGAGATGGGGGACCTATGGGGACCTATGGGGACCGCCCTAACCCATGAAAAAATATGGGGAAACAAATAGAGATTTCACCCTTCAGAAATAGTGAGCAATGGTGATCCAACCATCAAGAATTGGGATTTGGACATCAAACCTGGTGAACAAATCATGGGATTTAACAATCAAAGAGAATGAAAAGTCGTGATTTCACGATGAAACCATTGACGAACAATGGGGAAATGGTAGGACTTCAGGATCAAACATGGTGATATTTCACCATCAATCGTGAAGAATCTGGTGCAACATGGCAATTTCACCTTGCAAAATAGTGTGAACACTTGGGATTTAATTTAACCATCAAACATGGGGATTAAATCCATGAACAAGTCATTGGATTGAACGGTTCGCCCAGAAATGGGGCTCCAAAATGGTCATCTTGGAGGAGGCATTTCAAATCATCAATCAGTTTTCTTGGGAGGTGCCCCAATTCTCAAATAAATAAATATGGAATACCAACTCTTTTCCATGGAACATGATTCGCAAATGGTGGATCTTCCATATCTTTCTTAGTTTGGGGTAGGTAGTTATACCCCCCCCCAGCCACGATGCCTGTGCATAGTGAAGGTTCTGAAGGGGGGCAGGTTAATAAGGGTTAGCGATGGCAGGTAGGTATCCCCTATACATAGGAGTTTCACCAAGAAATATGGGGAAATTCTCGATGATCTAGTCAGCAAGTATACTTCACAATAAGTGTCACTAGATTCAAAGATTATCAACGATTTTTTCCTGTATCCGTATCCATGTCACAGGCATGTTTCACCAACAAACATTGGGATTTGAACACTCGAAAATTAAAACAGGTAACGAAATAGCACACAATAATGTGATGAACATCTATTCACATAGATTTTACCGGCAAACTTTGTAATATATATATATATATATACAGATGCATATTTCACCAGCAAAGAGTTCCGTTTTTTGATCCACCCCAAAAAACACGCATTTCACCAATCACTAGATTTCACCATCCAGGCATTGGAGACGGAGAATGGGGAGATAAGATTTGGGCTTTGAGCAGCAACGGGGTAGATTGACCAAACATGGACCCCCTGGGCAACTCATAAAAAGGAATCAACATTTTGGATACCAGAAGAATGACGATGCTTTGGCCACTGCTAATGTGGTGTGTATACAAGAGTTGAGGCATATATATATACGGGTGCATATAACACATCCGCACAGGCAAATGTACATATACATATGGTCATATGTACACATATACTGATGTGCGTGCTCACATACTTTTTCTTTTGTTTTTTAAATAATGATGTACATATATACATATATGAATTATATGTATATATATATATATCTCACTGTAGCATGTGCTGAAATGCCAAGTGTTCAAGAAATCAAAGGTGAAATGCCATGGCAAACGCAAATCGAAAGGCGCCCCTTTTTGCTGAATCTCNCTCACTGTAGCATGTGCTGAAATGCCAAGTGTTCAAGAAATCAAAGGTGAAATGCCATGGCAAACGCAAATCGAAAGGCGCCCCTTTTTGCTGAATCTCGGCCCAGTGCACTGCGGTTTTGTGCACCCATGAATCCATGGGACATGTGAGATCAAGGACATCCGCATCACAATTCACANGCCCCTTTTTGCTGAATCTCGGCCCAGTGCACTGCGGTTTTGTGCACCCATGAATCCATGGGACATGTGAGATCAAGGACATCCGCATCACAATTCACACTCATCTTTGTTTTTGGACTTGATCTCTCAGCATTGCATATGGATGTTGCAGCCAGAAAAAGAGCGTTTGCATCAGCTTCATCGATGTCTTTGTCAATCCGTCGGCCCACATCAGATCAGTTGGTACCCAATGCGTGTTTTCTCTGGTGATGTACTGCTGAATGCTCCTGACTGAAATGATGGTTTGCTTGTCATCTACTGAAGGGTTCTCAGCAACTATACTGTCGTATAGTGACTTGCAATCCGTCACTTGCAGCATTCGCAATGGCTTGGAGACCTTGAAGGAGGGCGTTCGCTGGAGGATTTCTGAGAGCAACAAATTGCAGAAGCTGGAACGATCCACTGATGAATCTGCAGCGCTCGCTTCGGCTGCTAAAGTGCTTCTGCAAACACGGCCCGACCGTGAACTCTTCCAATCCACCAAACATGCTGGAGTGGCCACATCTGTCGCCTTCGCATCCGCAAGCAAAATGAGACATCCATGTTGCGACGCGTAGTTCTCCGCATTTGCCCAAGAGGAGTCCGCATAGGTAATGACCAAGGTGGAGTCATTGATGGCAGCTGGGTTCATAGTGAAGCCCTTGTCACTGGTCTTCCGCAAGAGATCCACGGCCTCATACATAGCTGCTAAATCTGCATAGGTCGCTTTGCCACCTTTGCTGTGAAGACTCACTGTGGCCGCCACATCAGGACGAGTCTGTC
>BGPT01002908.1:69080-87498 GCA_003297045.1 Symbiodinium sp. clade C Y103
CACAGGCATCAAAGTTTTCAGGCCCCACTTGGAAGCTAACTTGCTGACATTGGCAGTTCCTGCAAAAGTCTCAAGCAGGTCCACTTTGGAAATCTTGGTACGAGGCTTTTGGTTGGTCATCATCACTTTCTCGATGTGGTGAAGATGTATTGCATGGCGAAGTCGTTGTAGTAAACCTCGTTTTGTTGCATTGGTCAATGAGCATGGAGTCTTGTCCTTGAACTTGAAAATGGTTCGTCCAGCCCAAGGCTCTGAGGACTGCTGCCTGGACCCAGTTGTCCAGTTATATCGCACCACCTCGGTTTTTCCATCATGGAGCTCCATCTCGACAATGCAAACATGTTGAAGACGATGAAGAGGGACAGGGCATTCTGAATCATGTGGGTCAAAGAGCTGACATCGCGGTTCCACTTGATGCCTTATACAAGCTCCTGGAGTGACTTCCCAGTAGTCGTTCAGTGGATCCCCTCCCAGTCGTACTGCTCGTCTCCGTAGGGGTCGTTGTCCTCCGAATCGATCGTCGGCGCACTCGCCATTGCTTCTTCCCATTCTTCCTGGGGCCATCCAGCTTCCTCCCATGGTTGGGTCTCTTGACTGGTAGCCCTCGGCCTCCGTGATGGTGGCTTGACCTTGGGCGTAGAACCCTTGGTCGACTTCCCCTTGCTCCTGCCCTTGACCGGCAGGATATTCGCAGGAGATGGCAGTGGCAACTGCGATGAGGGCCGTGACGACTGCCCTCCAAATGGCTCCCATCCTTGAAGGTCGTTGTTGAACTTGAAGGTCTGGAGGCATAGTTGGCACTGACTGCACCTCCCGGACTTGTTCCCGTACCTTCGAAACTGTGGATGGGTGCAAAGTGCTGGCAAAGGTCGTACACGTTCCTGTCTGGTCATGCGGTGCTCCTCCATCATGAGGTGTTGCTCCAGCATAGTGAGCCATGTCCTTGGTGCCAGACCCATGCCAACCATCCGACTCATACTTCGCAAAGTCCTGAGGAAGAGGGTCATCATCCGCCGGACCAATTGCTTCCAGCGAATCAGCCATTCCGGAGGAACGTTTGTGGAGAGCATCGGCAGGGCTTTCGAATTGAAGATCTTGTGCAACAGGTGCTGCAATGATCACTTCCGGGTCAGGTGCCATCCACAACTTTTCTGATGACAACTCTTTCCAAACAGGTGAACTTGAAATACCATGCCAAAACTTCACGATGTTCACTGCATAGTGTCCATGAATGCGATCTAACGGAATATCAACGCCAATGAACTCAAACTTCAAACGATTGCGAACTGTGTCAACTACACATCCAAGCTTCTCCAACATGGTGTTGCTTGCCAAGAATGGAATCTGAGCATCTTTCAAAACACTGACTCCCAACAACAGCCCATTCGACTGCTGACCTGGCAAGGCTGCTGGCAGATATGCTCGCTTGGATGCTCGATGGACGCCACCTGAGCCGAACTGGAAATCGTCCGTGACATCCATGATGNGGGTTTGAGGCCATAGTGGGTGAGGATCTTGGCATGAACATCCAACCATCGTGAACTACAACAGGATCTTTGACATGCAGTATCTATGATCATGTACCCCGCAAAGTCAATAACTTCGGTGATGAGGATGTTGTAGGGGTCTTGCTCAACGATGTGGGCTGCCGCAAACGTGAAAAACGTGGATGGATTTCCCAATGGTGAAGGGGTGGATAATGATGAACTTGGACACAATGGTGAAGGGGTTGATGATGATGAACTTGGACCCAAAGATGAACTTGTCCCCAAAGTTGAGTGGATAACTGGTGGATCTTGAAGAGGTGGTTCATCACATAGTTCCCCAGGGAAGTTCACCACGAACGCCTTTTTGACAGGTTTCCCTTTGCCGTCCTTGCCATTNCACACGCACATATCGATTTGCAAACTGTCGCACAGATTCATTGGGATACCTTGAAATGCTTTCATAATCTGACAGGAGCTTTCGTAACTGGAATAGGACCTTTTGTTGCAGAGGTTCACGAAGCGTCTCAACCAAATACTTGATGCCATCGCTTGAATGAACTCGTTCCAGATCAATATGTTCTGTTTCCAGCTCAGCCTCCCCGGACAAGGAGGTAAACAAGGAAAGCGCTGCATCAGAAGCTGGCATAAACGCCCGCATTTGCAGTGCCCATACTTCCACTTTGCGCTCCCATCTTGAGAAAGCACGCAGGTCAGCTGAATTCTTCCAAAGAGGTGGACTTGGAGGAGTGCCTCCACGCCAACGNCCATCTTGAGAAAGCACGCAGGTCAGCTGAATTCTTCCAAAGAGGTGGACTTGGAGGAGTGCCTCCACGCCAACGCACACCACGTGTCGGTCCACGCTGGGATGTCCACGAACTTTGGCTATTGTCTGCTCTCGTCTGATTGGCAACCAGCTGTGACAAAAGATCAACGATGCGAGGCTGATTCGCATCTGTCAAACCCAAGCCATCCTGTCCAGTTGCACGCCTCTCATGGGCTTCCGGTTGATTGTCGACGCGACCACGTCTCCGGCGTCTCCGTCGCGATGACACGCTCATGTCAGGATCTACCACAGGATCAGTTGTGTGGCTTTCGCTGTCACGCCACTCCGCCCCAGAAATCCCGCCATTCGAAGGTGGAGACTGTGGTGTCGCCCATTGTTGCGGTTGTTGCTCTGAACCTGTCCTCGGCACATAAACCCAGCATCCCTCAGCAGTCTCATGTCGCCTTGGTTGTGTAGAGTCATAAAAATCCGTACTCTGACAAACCAAGCATGTCCACTTCTGAAAGGAGGTGTTCCAAGAAAACTGGTTCGAGCCACATTGATAGCATCGCCACTTCGACGAATCCCTGGATCTGCCATACATGCTTCCATCATCTGCCTGATCATCTGCAGGTGGTGCTGCCGGCATTCGGTTCACAGGAGGTTCGGAATAGCTGCTGCTGATTTCATCATCTTCTCCAAAAAGATCAAACTCTTGCTGGAACCATGCCCAGTCTTCATACGCAGGAGGATCATGATCAGGAAGATGGAACGGATGCATGTTGGATCACGCTCCGCGCTACCAACTCACTGTAGCATGTGCTGAAATGCCAAGTGTTCAAGAAATCAAAGGTGAAATGCCATGGCAAACGCAAATCGAAAGGCGCCCCTTTTTGCTGAATCTCATGTGAGATCAAGGACATCCGCATCACAATTCACAGTATATATATATATATATGTGTGTGTGTGTAATGTGTATAATTACATCCAATACATATGCATTTACACATCACACACCTAGCCATCCTGAATCACCAAAGAGAACACGCATCCTTCCAATTTCTTGGCTATCTTTTTACTCCAGGACGGAATTGCTCTTCAGACCCGGAGCTAGCTGAGTCGTACATCAATCGTAAAAGGACCTCGAACATAAGTGTGACTGGTACATGATGCATCATAATGCCACGTCACTTTGCTATCCCATCATTTCCAGATTTCAAGCCTTTTTTTTCCAGGGGAAACCTCCCTACTTTCGCTGGGCGCTACTCAGATTGCAGCTGGGCTGCGCAGCTTTCGCGCATCCTCAATGAGCTTGGTCAGGACCTCGCTCACACATCCCCAGGGTACCCATGGAGGCGAGGGCCTCACAACAAATCACCACTTTTTCATAGGAAAACCAGCGACGATTCCTCAGCCTGGAATCATCAGCCTGGGCAAATGATAACAGCCTTTATAACCCCCAAATAATATAGTTATCTTAGAAATGATTGTTCTTAGTTACCATCATTTTCACTCATTTTCCGGTGAGATCGGCCAGCAGCCGCGCCTTCTGCGATGGCACATGGGTGGGATAGGGTGGCATCACCGGGCAGGGCAGTTGATGATTGGACTTGCGCCACTCGAAGACCTTCTCGAGGCGGGGCGGTGACGCTGGAGACCTGATGATTTTTCTATAGTTGCTGGGAAGCACCAAGCCAGGTTGCTTATCTTTCTGGTTCTATTCCGATTTATGGGGCTGAGGAGCTCCTAACTTTTTCAATCAAATAAGCCGTCTTGATGGTGAGCCCGATAAAAAACATCAACCATTTGGGGGTCAGTATATATATCATCCCAAGATGTGGTTATACCCAATGCCATAAAAACCCAAAGTCAGGATGCTTTATGGCTTTGGCTATACCATGGTATACCACATTGGTAATCATTAGTCCCATCCCCAGGCTGCATCAGCCGCACCTCCCATTGGTAGGTGCTCATATCCACGCGCCATTCTTGCAAGAGGTTGAGCTGCTGCCGGCGTCGCTGCCGCAGCAAGGAACTCGTGGGACGCTGGGGATGGCGAAAAAGGATGGATGGGGTACCAAGTGGTACCAATGACTGGCAGACCTGCAAATTTGTTGGTGTTTCGATCCATGATAGTTCATGATTTATTGATATAAATTCTTGAATGTTTCTAGCATCCAACAATACCCAAAATACCAGAAGTGGAAGTATCCCAATAATATCAATAGCATTTGGGTATCCAAGCAATCTACCTTTTTTGGGGCTATCTCTAAGTCCAATTGGCGCTTTGTCACAGATGGCAAAACCACCCAAATCGGACAAGGGAGCATGGCTCACCCAAGTGGACAGGGGCTTTGAGTTTCATTGCGGCATTGCATTTCCCCATGGCAAAAGATTACCCGTGGGTGTCATAAAACATGGTTAGCTGGAACATCCACTATAGATGCAGCTTTTCATGGGAAAATCAGCCCGAAATGGTGGATTTTCCATCGCCGGGTTTGAGTACCAGAAGTGAAGTATAGCACCCGCCAAAAAGATAGAAAGTGGGTCACCTTTTTCACAACTGCAGGGCAAACATCATCTATACCATCCTGGAATACTGCTCCGTCTTTTTAGGGTTTGCTATAATTATATAATATGATATATAGATATGTATATAATATATCAAACTGTACCATACTGCAATTGATTTTTGAGCATAACCCAAAGACCTTCGCCAACTTCAAGTCCCTTTAGCCTCAGGCTGCCTGAGATCCAGTGATTGGTTAACATCCACCGATGCCATGTCATTTCCATTGGATTTTCCCTTCTTTCTATGTAATCTACTCAGCTTTGCGATGTGCGTGTCGAAATGGGGTGCCTCCAAAGTCTGGATGATAAAGCCTAACAACTAAGATTTGCGCTCCCCTTGCCTTAGACATTTTGGACATTTTGACCCATCTGCATTCTTCTGCCATGATACTTCAGGATCTGGTTCCGCCAGCTTTCAGGCAAAAGGCCCCGATTCACCTGTGAATCGATGGATTGTGGGGCAAAACGCATCGCGTTTAACGCATCAGTCACTTGGGATAATGAACCCGAATGTTCGGATCGGGATTGCTGCAGGCGAAAGAGGTAAACCCAAGCCATAAACCATGCCCAAGTGGGCTTTATTGCATAGTGAAATGGGATGATGCAAAATGAGCCCCATGGCTGGTTAATGGAATGGTTTGTTTTCACCTAGGTTTGCCACATTGCTGAAAAAACACATATTGGAACTAACATGTATTTCCCATAGATTCCCCAATCGGAGTGTATTTCCCATTGGGCAAATAAGCCAAATCCAGGTCAACTATATTACATTTTTGCCACTATCATTGTCATTATTATTGATACTGACCAAGTCAATAGTGACATTATCATTAATTCTCTCTCTCCAATGATGATTAATCAATTGATCGTAACTCTATTATTATTGACATTGTCAATAGGAACTGTTATTCTCATTATGACTATTCGATTCCCATTTACTATTCGTAACTGCCCAAGTCATGGGCTTTGTTGGCTGCTGTGGACTTCGGGAATCCTGGCCTGCTCAGGCGTCACGCCCTTCGGCACGAGACCGCCCTTCCGCTTGGCGTCGTGGTGAGCCTCCTCTTCCAGCAGCTCCTGGGAGCGACATCTGGTGGGTCCAAGATGTTTGGGATGACGAAAGTGTGCAAAAAATGGTGATTTAAGGCTGATTTAAGCAAGCAGAATGGTGATTTAGTGAGATTTCACCATCAAAACTGGTGATTTGATCAGATTTCAGCATCAAAAATGGTGAAACATGGTGATTTTAAGCATCAACAATTGGGATTTGACAATGAATAAACCTCATCTGGGCGTCAGTGTGTCTGAAAACAGGGTATACTACAGGCATACCCACACCCCCAAATGGCAATTTGGACTGGAAAAAGGATGAAAGGGCGTCACATTGCTGGGGTAACCTATCCCCATGTGGGGAAGTTTATCTTGGATCTCTTCAAGGGGCCCCTAGAAAAAAACATGATTCATAGATTCCCCAAATGCTGGATGCCCCATCGAGAAAAGAAATCGCCTGAGCAAACCCAGGTTGTAGGGGTTGCGCCAATCAAAATGCCAACTTGGTGATTCCTGAAAGCTGGCAATGCACATAAAACATCATAAAACTACAGTTTTTTTTGATTCATTTTGGGGTTTTACCAATGATACCATGTAAAAACATGCGCAACATCGTGGGGTTCTGCCAATCAACATGCAAAATCAATCATTTCCAATGAACGCTTGCAGATGCTTGCAGTATCTTCTGTACGAAAGTTTTTGATGTGATGTACAACATATGGGTGTGTTTGAAAATGGAGGGCACCACCAAATTGCAAATCCAAAAATGATGATGAACCAGTGGATTTTTGGGTAATCACTCAATTTTCAGACAGATCCGCCCCTTGAGAAAGGGTGGCCAAAACGTGCGTGTGAGATTGTAGCCTGGTGTAATACTAAGTTGGGACCAAAAAACAGTCGTGGATCCTTATTATCCAAATTGTCACGCCTTCGCCAAAGAAAAACCAAGGCAAACGTGAAATAGAATACATATAAGAATCCTAACTACAAACACCTATAACTTGAAAACCCTCAAACACTCTTGTTAAAAACCAAAAATAACATAAGTAACCTACCCATCCGGTTGGTTCAGCAGTCGACCCAGTTTTATGGTGATTTCATTGAGGTTTTCAAGCTTCAGGGAGTCCAATGGCTCCTTTTCCACCTGTTCCCGCTCAATCTGCAGCATTTGAGCCTGGATATGACTGGACATGGCTGGACCATGGTTGTCCGGGGATTTTCTGGAGTAACTAAGGGTAATCTCACACTTGGGAAGTTTGTGGTCGACAACCACTAAGAACATGTTTTTTTTTCCAAACACCTTTTTCCTGCGCGTCAGAGTTTGTTGCGCGTCAGAAGGCGTGGGGTGGGGGGGGCAGTCTGCTGGGGGTGGGGGGGATGTCCCAACGGGTATCTGCTAGGAGGTGGTGGAACGGGGGTTCCGGACCATCCAAAGCCTCCTCGGCTTNGGGGGGGATGTCCCAACGGGTATCTGCTAGGAGGTGGTGGAACGGGGGTTCCGGACCATCCAAAGCCTCCTCGGCTTGGGCGGGCAATTCCAACAAGCTCGCTGCGAGGGCGCGTGCCGCTGCGACGGAAGTTATGGCGGCCCACCGCATCATCCATGCGGCAGCCGCGGAGCGACGGGCCCAAAGGGGGGTGCTCCTGGCACGGGCCATGGCCATGTGTCGAACCAGCGCGTGCGCGTCTGGAGACCAGCGTCCCCCAATTTCCAAGCCGAACACGGCGAGTCGACACCGGGGGGCGGTGCGGAACTCAGGGTAGACGTGGTTGCGCTTTCGTTGGATCGCGTCATGGACTGTGACTCCTGGCTGGACGTCAGCGCGGCGTCGGGGGTTGCCATCACGTCCAATGGGGCTGACCAGGGTTGCGTCCACAGCCACTTGGGCCCCANACGTCAGCGCGGCGTCGGGGGTTGCCATCACGTCCAATGGGGCTGACCAGGGTTGCGTCCACAGCCACTTGGGCCCCATGCCAAAGTGGCAGCCCGTTGACCAAGATTTCGATGACTCGGGAATCCTGGGGCGGGTGGGGGAGGTTCATGTGGCTCAGGGGGACGTTTGTGTGGACCCGGCCGCCCGCTTCGCGACAAACGCGCGCAACCGCACGTTCCAGCGGGATGGCGCGCGTGCGTAGGAAGCCTGCTGTAGGGCATGCTGCGCGGTGATCTCCAAGGGGGTCAAGGTGCCCACCACAGCGGCAGCGCGAGAGAGTCAATGGGAGGGGGAGGCGCAGGCGGCGCAGGAGGAGCACGCGGAAGTGTTCACTTGCGAGCGTGTATTCTGGCACTGTGGGGGCTACTGTGAGGGGGCGGCTTGCGAAGGGCCCGGCCTGGGACAACAAGAGTGCGCGCGAGGAGGGGTCGAGGTCAGAAAGGAGCGCTGCGGACTCTGTGTTGTCGNTGGGACAACAAGAGTGCGCGCGAGGAGGGGTCGAGGTCAGAAAGGAGCGCTGCGGACTCTGTGTTGTCGATGGCGGAGCTGGCGACGCGTTGCCACCCGCGGGTGAAATCCCCGCCTTCGCGAGGGTGCGGGTTGGGGGGCCCTGGGGTGAGGAGGGTGTCCCCGTCGAAGCCCTGGGCGCGCAGTGCGTGGATGGCTTGGGTCGCTTCGAGCACGCTGGGGGGTGGGGGCCGGGCTTCTCCACGGAGGAGGTGAAGGAGTCGGTCGGCGGCGCCAGGGTGGCGGCGGTAGATGGCTGGGAGGGAATCTGCCCATGAGGCCCAGTAGGCTGCATGGCGGGTGGTGTGCGCGGAGCGGAGCCCGAGGCCGCCGTGGGTGAGGGGAAGCTGGGCGCGGCGCAGTGCAAGGGGTGGAAGGGGTGTACCTTCGGTGGTCAAGCGGGCCAAGCAATGGCACAACGNGAGGGGAAGCTGGGCGCGGCGCAGTGCAAGGGGTGGAAGGGGTGTACCTTCGGTGGTCAAGCGGGCCAAGCAATGGCACAACGCTGTGTCATGGGCGGCGGCGTATTCGGCGGTCTGGGACGGGGGCAAGACGCGGAGGAGGTAATTGGCCCGCGGTGCTGCGCAAAAAAGAAGCAACAGATAGGCGGCCTGAGTGGTTGTGACGGTGGGGATGGCCTCCAGGAGGGCGGCCTGGGAAGCCCGTTTGGCTTCAAGGGTGGCGGCCACAAACTCGGGGTGGCCCAGCGGGGTGCCCAAAATTCTGAGGCCTTGCTGGACGGGGGGGAGTGTCCAATCTCCAGTCCATACAGGGTCGGCAGGCGGGGCGGGCTGCAGGACGTGCATGTCTGCCGGCTCCTCCCCAGCCGCGTTCCAGACCCTGGTTTTACCGAGGTGAAGGCTGATGCCGGTATGTTCGCGCAAGGTGGTTTGCAGAAGGTTGAAGAGGGGAACTGTGCGGGTTGGGAGGGATGTGACATAAAGGTCGTCGAGGTAGGCAAGGAGGGCTTCTCCTGGGTGGAGGTGAGTGGAAATGGAAGTGAGGGCAGAGTGGAGGGTAAGGCTGAACAGGGCCGGCATCAGGGGGTGGCCCTGCTCGCCGCCGTCCCCCTGGCACACGGAATGGGGGGCCATGTCGTGGTCGTACCAGAGGTACTCGGATTGTATCCCATTCATATCACAAGATTGTCCCATTGCAAGACTCTTTACATTCCATTAAATATTCCATTGATATCCCATAAACGTCTCATTAATAAGATGTTCCATTGTGGGCAAATTCTCATACTTCATTAAGCTGAAATAAGGCTCACATTGGGAATCATTCCCTTTTACTAACCAGTATATTTCAGTGAGGTCGTAGTGAGGTTGTTATAATTTACCCAGATTATATTCCCATTCGTATTCCATTCATATCCCAAGATTATCCCATTATATCCCATGAATATTCCATGAATATCCCATTCATAAGGCTTTCCCATAAGCCCAGCGGCCTTAACAGCGACCCTGATGGCTTTCATCCGTAGTAAGGCGCGCCGTAGGAAGTGTTGCAAGCGCTTCACGCATCCCTGGGCGCGGCCAGCGCGAGACTTTTTCGAGATTTTTGGCTCTGAAAAACTGGACAAATTTTGGGGAAACACATCAAGCATGGGGATATAATGGGAGTATAATGGGAGTATACTGGATCAAAATAGAAATATACTTGGGAGTATAATAGGATCAAAAAATAGGCAAACCATGGTGTAAGACAAACCATTTCATGGGGGAATATTCCTTGGGGGATATCATCCGATAATTCGTGCTGGTGTGTCGATCCCCAAGTTGACACCTATTAGTGCGACCCACTCGCGGGGAAACCCACCAAAAGTTGGTGGCAACAACAAGGAGTGAAACGTGACAACACGGTGAATGAATAGGAATGAATGGGATATGATTTTGATTTAGCAATATGGCAATGTGTTGAACCCAATTGCCAATGCCATCAACCATGCTCCATGTGCTCAATGATGTGCTACTTGGGGGGACATTAGAAGCCATACCCACAAAGGGGTTTATTATAACTAAACCTCCACCAAGTCTTAGTTTCGATTCAATCAAGTAATTTCGACTTTTGGTGTCATTTGATTGAAGTGCAACCAAAAAAAGATTGCACATATGTGGAGACAGCTACGCATTTTTCTGTATATCACACATGCATACCCTCTAGTAAACTAACATAACTATGGAAAATCACCATTTTCAATGGGAAAATCCCCTATAAATGGCCATTTTTCAATAGCAAACTGTTAGTTTACCAGAGGGTATCCCTTGTGGGTCAACCAGTAGGGGCCTCCAACCAGGTCACCCAGGATCCCTGGTGACATCGGCTCCCTGCATCCTGGTGGCATAGACATGTCGCAGCATTCTTTGAATGGCAAAAGGATACCATTTCCTGGTGGCAGATGGTGGCAGCCTATGTCAAGGGGCATCCTGCATCTCTTTAGAAAACTGTCAAGTGTCATGAAAACTGGGTGGTTTGGACAAATTCGAGTCTCAATATTTTGCGGTGGAACAACGGATCAAGTTCCAGCAAATCAGTACCGACCCCGTCATGGTGATGGATGGATTGTAATGGATATTTTATTTTGAGATATTTCGAAATCTCAACTTCTTCACTCTGAAATGTGGTTCGAATAACGAACCTGGCATGGGGTCCCACTGTCCTCTCGCTGGGAGTCTCTGCAAATGATACAGGTCAAACCATTGTCAAATGAGTGAGAATCCCAAAATGAGCAGAGCAGATTAGGTTGTCATGTTCACTTCCTCGTATGTTGGGAGCTGTTTGTTTTGGATGGCATCCAAACTCAAGACCAATGAAAAACCATGAAACATCTTATTGGTATACATCTGCTTGGGGGGCAGTTCCAGTTGTAAGTGGTCATACAACCATGGCCATGGAGGTGATATCCCAGCTGATGGGGGTTTAGAATTCCATGGTACCAATCAATCTCAATTGCACCCCCAAGTAGCTATGTTCCCGCTTATTGTTAGGGTTCACTAGCCGGGATCTTGAGATTCCAATGTCACAAACCTGGCTGGTCTCCATCAGTTGGGACATGGGGCTCTATGTAGTACTGGACCTATTGATGTTGGAGAACTTGTCATTGTTGTGGGTGAGCATGGGTGAGCACTTGTATGTCAATATGTCTACAGGCGATATCCCCTGGCTACGATCTTGCAGATGTGTTCCCTGTTCTTGTTGGATTGTTACATTGTTGTGGGGTTGTGTCATTATAATGACGCTCAGTATGCCTAGGAACTAAGGGATTCCGGGTTTATCCAAAATGCATTTTCCCTCAAAAATGCAAATCGAGTTTTATTTTTTTTGCAGTTGGTAACCCTCACCTTTGTTGGTTAATAAATCAATCATTATGGCTATTGCAAGAGTTCTGTCTCCCCATTTGTGGCCAAAAGTTAAAGTACCAAACTACCCATGCACTTGGTTAATCCACTTACTATCATCAACCAATCATAATTTCTAGATTCTATCGCCATGATTGATACTTTAATTCCATGTTTAATGGTCAAATCAGCATCTCACTTATATCCCAGCGCCTCTGCTGATGATATCATGACATATCGTGGTTATACCCCCGTTTTTCTTGTTTCCTGGGAATCCGCACGGCGCCAGCCAATCAGTTGGTTTCCCCACATGGCACTACGGTTTCCCCAGATATGTTGCACAGCCCAATATTGGCTGCCAAGAGAGGCTATTAATTAATTGATGAGCATTCCGACCATTCCCCAATATTGGCGATTTACCATGATATTTACCCAGGGGTTGGCGATGGAACACTAGCTTGAATTGGTTAACTCGTCAGTTTTCATCATTTCTCATTGGTTAAAATCATTCAAATTAGGAAAATACAAAGGGATTTCGGGTTGCGCAGGCCGCATGAGCAGTGTTCAATACCCAGTGTACCCCGTGTCGTCCCTCTATACCAGGTTGAGAACGTGATTCCCCTCATGGATTGTGATACTGTGGTTATCTCCAATTGATCTTGGCTAGTACCATCCCCTACAATTCATCATCAACTGGGATAGATCGCACCGCTCACAAAAATCACAAAAATAATGACCAGTGATAGGAAAATCACCATCCAGCTATCATCTTCCCAGGGAATGTTTGAGCTGAGCCGCTGCAGCATCAGATGAATGCACTTGGCCTGCGTACGCTTGCGACGCACTCGCAGCCGCACCTCTAACCTGGGTATCTGTCCGGAGGGCACCACCCCGCGTTGTTTTGGAACGGCCATGGTGGATACCATCCACCCTACCAAAGGGGGTTGAAATGGGAATGTCACCATGAAACATGCTGAAATTTCATGGGATTTCGCCATGACATATTTTGAACAAAAGGATTTAACCATCAAACGTGGGGGTTTGAACATAGTGAAAGATCATCGTGAAATAGGGGTTAATGTTGCCAGCATATGCCAATACAATAGTAAATACCCTAAATGGAACCCACATAATAATGAAAAGATCCAATACGAAGGAAGGGGCTCGGTCCGGGTATTTCAAATTAGGGGGAGGGGTTACTTCACCAGTTGGGGTTTCTCAAGTCATTTGCCGAGAGAGATGGTAAGTTGGCCAACACCAAAGGTAGGTTTCAACCTTCACCAGAAGGTATTCTAGCAACAAAACAGCGAGAATCTCCGGACATCAATCTGTTTATCACTTGATCTACCATCCCAAAAAAGACATACTTTTTTCCGGATATTTGTGGGTCAAGCTTGGGTGTGCAGCATCGTCAAACGCTGCAAGGCCCATATCCACTTTCGTCTACCATCTGGTAATCAAATGTGGCAATGGAAAACCCCTTATAATTGGATGGAAATGAAGGTTCTAATGCGAAATTCAAAATCATCTGTAAATTGGGGATTTTCCAATCCCAAAGGGCAATGCATTCTTTTAAATCTTTCTAATGCCACTGCAAGGGAATCTCTGCACCACATATGGCCACACATATGATACATGAAATGTCCAGGTTAAGATTAACTTCTACCGCAAAAAGGCGGATCATTTTAAACCCATTCATTCCTGTTTGGTTTAAAATAGGGTACCCTGCAAATATGATGGTTAATCACTATTTACTCTACTAAAATTGCCACGAAGTGGGAGGTTTTTGTATAAATCCACCATCTTCAGACACACCTCATCATGCTGGTGGTTCTGTATTCCAGTATTTTCCTAGTATATCCCGATGGAATGGTTGCTAGATTCCACAAATTCCATTATCTTCCCATCAACCAACCATTTTTGTTTATACCCCGTCGATCTCCATCGTTTATTGGCTAGTATCCCATTCATATCCATTGCTGACCGGCTAACGATAGGTTAATATCCAGTTGCCAATTAATGTCCGGTATTTACCCTCTGGTAATTAAACATGGCCATGGAAAATCCACCATTTCTTCTTGATTTTCCCCACTCAAACTCTTCATTTAGAGGACTTTTCCAGCCATGATAACTACCGAGGCACACACCCTCGATGAAGGTGATCCGCCGCAAGAACTGCGCCACTTCCTTCTTCTCCAACAGTGGCATGGAACGGACCAAGGATCCATGAACCTCCTGGGTCCTAAGCTGCCGATGGCTTGCTGTGAAAACCACCTGGCTGCTTGGGTGAGAAACATTGAGAAATGAAACCCCAAGTCATATTTGCTGATGGAAAATACTGTAGTGACCTCACTCCCATGTCTTCTGGGCTCGCAAGCCTTTCTCATTGTTTTTACGAAACTAGTTTGTATCGACCAATGGTCCCACCTTCTCTTGGTTAAATTCCAGTGATGCATGCTCCCAAATCAGAATACACAAAAATACATCCCAACACAGAAACAATCCGCTACTTGGATTTGCGTAAGGAACCCCCCTTATCAAGTTTTCAACAGAAAAACAGATTCCTTTCATCGGTTTCCCCATGTTTCCCCATGTTTTCCCCGTGCTGGCGACTTGGAGTCGACTTTTGGGCCAGGCCACCGACTCACAGAAATCCCCCAACATTTCACCCATCGGGAAACCCTGCAAAATCTCAAAAAAACATCCGTCCTCTCAGGGATTGGTTCAAAAAGACAGTTACAAGGACACCTCCATATTTCATAAGAGAAAAAACACCCGCGAGGTTCTGGTTGAACGGTTTAACGCATACGATTTTCTGTAACAAAGCACTCCGGTGCGAGGAACCAACCTTTTTTCATGTGGATTTTTCCCTGCCCAAACAAAACATCCTGGCGCCCCAGCAACTGTTGTCGAAAAAACGACGGCGACCCCTGACTTGAAGGACTCTTAGGAGATCGAGGACTCATGGGCGATGCCTTGGTGTTTGGGTCCATAGTTCATCCCCCAGTCATTGCAATTTCAAGAAGGAAAATCATGAACCATCAGCCTCGAGGGTGTTTTTTCCCCCTTCAAGTAAACCAATATTTTGATTCGGTTGATCAATGGTTCACTGGTGGTTGGCATTTTTTCGGCTTTGGATTCCGATTCCACAAAAGGATTGTCAGTCTCAGAATTACAAACCACCGGTTAAACATTGGTTGATCGATGCCTCTCTTTCTCATTCATTTGCCAAACCAATATCTCACGACACAGGCGATCAATGATGTTTTTCTCACAAAAGCTGGGAGTGTCTTTTCCGTTCCTTCGACCATGATCTACCAATGGGTCGGTCCATGTCAGTCCCACTACGTCGTACAAAATTTGTCAACCAAGCAAAGGGGAAAGTTGAAAGGATATTTATCAATTTTTTATCAAGGTAATCTCTGTTGAGAAAGTCAACTTGCAGCGCAACAAACATCAACAAAGTAGATTCAACAAGGTCCTCTTGGTGGTTTCTTGATTCCCTGCCCGGGAATCACCTGGAGTGGTAAGGCATTATTAAATGCATCATTGAATCATTCAATGATTACATTTTATCAATTTTGAATTGCTTTTAGTGGCCCCTGCCAACCGTTTCCCCCCCAAATTAATTGCATATTCTCGATTTTCAGCGGCATGTACAATGTTTCTTGGGCACAATCAAATGGTACTAAGTCTAACCCCGTGAAGTGTGAACCCATTTGGATCACCCCCCAAGAAAACGAAAAACCGGATGGGTGGTTGAGAAAAATGAACCAATTCACTAATTGAGTATCATGAGTAATCTAATTACTCATGATACAATCCGGTAATCAAAGATGGTACTAGGAAAGTTGAAATTCCATATCAATGGAGGTTTGAATAGAAAATCCCTCATAAATGGAAGATTTTCAATTGTCACGTTTGATTAGTGAAGTGTAGGTGGTTTTTCATTGGGTGTCCCACATTCACCATTGCCATCTGGTTATTTAACAGCCATGGAAAATCCCCTGTAAATGAAGGGTTTTAATGGGAAAATCATCCAAAAATTAGCAATTTTCCATGGCTATGTTAAATAACCAAAGGGTATATATATATATGTATAGCTATGTGTATATCATTAACCACCAATATTCTATTGAGTTTCCATAAAATCACCAGGCTCCATACATCAAACCGTGATCAACCCATCCCTACGTCCCAGTCGCATCCCGCAGGTCGCGCAGTCGCTCGCGCATGACACGGGCATAGCAGCAACCTACAGATCGGAGCCATGCGGGGTGCGCCTGGTGTAATTCAGGTGATGGATGATGAATGGGGCGTATAATTAATGGTGATACAATGGTGATATCATGGCGATTTTTTCTGGAATTCATGGGGGTTTAGATTCGATTGATGTATACATAAATGGCATAAATCGAACCATATTCAGGGGGTTTAGATGGGATTTATGCATAAATGGAGTTTAGAACCATCTTGCCATATTCATGGAGTAGATCCACACAACAAAATCAATGGGTTGGATGATCCCCCCCACCGGAGACCGAGGGACGCCAGATCATCAGAGCAGCTGCTTTGGCGAAGGGTTTGGCCTCGCCAAATGGTGCCAAGGAAACTGCCTGGAAAGCTGGTGATTCATGGTGATTCATGGTGGATTGATGGTGGATTAAGGGTGAACAATAGTTCTTTTTTGCCCCGTATCCAGCTTATGGAGGTTATTCTCCATGTTGTTTGGTCCAGAAAGATCAGCCCAGTCCGCTGATATGGCACCAGCCCAGTAGCTTACATAGTGTGCATTGTAGTTATATCCCCAGTAAATGCCATGAAACTCCATTAAATCCCATGATATCCCCATTGAGTCCCCATTAAGTTTTAATGAAATCCCATGGATATCATCTCTTGCAATGGCCTGGACGCCATTCTCCTGTAGCACGATGTTGTTGAACCTTGTCGAACAGACCTGGCGCTCGGTTGTCAAGTCATCACCATTTATGGGTGGGAAAACCCACCCCCAAATGCTAGTTTATATGGCCTTGGGTTGCCCACATCAGCACAAAAATAGAAATATCAGTACTGTCATTGACTCATTTTCATTGACACCCAAATTCTTCTTTCACTTCCAAAATGTTGAAACCATAGAGTTTTCCTAAAATGGGGGTACCGCCAAATCATCCATTAAAAAACCAGCTATTGGGGATCCTGTATGGCTATGGAAACAAACCCATATCAGGATACGCGATGCCACACGGCTCCAATCTATTCCAATCGGCGCCACCTGCCCCACAAAGCTGAAACCATCCAACAACTTGGTGGCGCGATGGCAGAAGGCTGCAGCTGCACAGATCTGAAGGAACTGCTTGCGCCTCTCCTGAGAGATCTCTCGAAAAAAAACGGAGAAAAAAAGGATGGTGGAGATTCATGGGCCTTTTTCATGGGCCCATAAATGGGGATGGAAAATCGACATATGAGGCATATGGGGGTACACATGGTGAATTCTGAATGGCTACTGATGCTTGATAAAGGTTCTAAATGCGGTAACTGTAACTGATGGTTAAAAGTAATATGATAATGGTGAGTAATAGAGTAATGATTCTCAATAATGGAAGGACCCCTGGATTGGTGGGGTTCGGGGCGAGAGAAGGGTGGACAGTTCCAAAAAAGTTGGACATTTTAGGGGTAGATGGGGCATCAGACGGGGTGGGATTGGAAGGAAATCGATTGAATGCATCAGTTTATGAGGATGGGATGAGGGTGCTACAGAAGGCTACTTCACCATTTCTGGACCCATGAGCCAACATTCATTTGTCAAATTCCCACTAGTATGGGAACTCACCACCCTTTTTTCAAGGTTGTAACTAACCATAGTTCATAGACATCAAACGATTGCTCAAATGTCAGACAAACCCACGTGAATTGGTTAAATCCCAATGCTTGATTGTTAAATCCCCTCACCAGCGTCGATGGTTAAATCCCCCATGTAGACTTGCAAGTACCTAGCATTGTTGACGAGTAAATTGTGGTTACTCTTTACACATTCTTGATGGTGAAAAACAAATCCACCATTTTCCACCATTCTTGATAGTTACCCTCCTGTAGACTAACGTAGATGTAGAACATCCACCATTTCTAGACACTTTTCTATTGAAACCATGGGTTTTCCACTTCTTTTTGTATGTTTACAGCAGGGTAAATCACCATCGTTCCATGTTACGAAATCTCCTCCAGTTGCTGCCCCAAACTGAAAGACAGTAAGGATGTGCGGCGCTGGACTCCTGGCTTCGCTTTCACTGGAAGGTGGTAATGGGGTGGTAAGGGGGTTATACAAAGGGGTCCCCCCGGTTATAAGATCGCCTGTAAGCTATAGTAACTATAGATATATCTACCTTAAACCCTGGTTGTTGAAGTTATACACCAACTTAGTTGACTATGGGGCACCACTGTGTAAAAACTAGACGACGGATGGCCCGAGAGCGAAGAGAGATGTAGTGAAATATGTAAGTCAGAAGATGGTATAGCATGAAGCATAAAGAGAGAAATATATCAAGATATCTCAGAGAAAAAAAGATGTATAAGGTGTGAAGATATGAAGAGATGAAGATGTAAGATGAGAAGTACTTTGCTTCGAGTGATCCACACCATGCCACTTTATTTGGCATATAGTGTGATACATGCTTTGACATTCTTTCTGACAAACTTATCTGGCAGGGAAGAGGAGGAGAGGACAACTCTGATGAAATCTAGAGACCTTCGGTCTCTAGATTTCATCAGAGT
>BGPT01002909.1:1092-27169 GCA_003297045.1 Symbiodinium sp. clade C Y103
CCAGCTCCTATAGGCAAAACTTGTGCTTCGATCCTATAGTCTTAAGCTTCTCTTCTTTTGGAAACTTCCGCCACCCGCCTCGTGCGGGTTTTACTTGTATACATAATATTATGCATCCAAGCACCTTCCAATATGTCACCCTCTACTCAGGCTGGTTCATGCAAGTCGAACCCCTACATTTGCCAACCCTTTTTTGCAAAAATGACAACTTGGTTTTGCTGGGAAATATCGCTTGGTTGGTTCAAATCTTGCAGTGGCGGCCCCTTGTCCCTTGAAATGGCATCCACGCTGCACCGGCTTTTTACTGCCCTGACAAGTGCCTAAATGTAGCTGAGCTGATTGTCTACACTAAAGCTGTTACCACCACGGTCTGGATGGCCCCACGTCACCACGGTTCCATCTGCCAACATTGCGGCAAAAGCTTTGCGCGTGCCACAAATCTGCTGGACATTTCTGAGCTGATGTTGGACTTTGGAGCTGTTACCGCCATAGTCTAGATCGCCCCACGTCACCACGGTTCCTTCTGCCGAAATCGCAGCAAAAGCTTTGCGCGTGCCACAAACCTGCTGGACATTCCTGAGCTGATGTTGGACTTTGGAGCTGTCACCACCATAGTCTTGACTGCCCCACGTCACCACGGTTCCATCTGCCAAGATCGCAGCAAATGCGTTGGCCGTGCAACAAATCTGCTGGACATTCCTGAGCTGATGTTGGACTCTGGAGCTGTCACCACCACAGAGCTCGTCGCCCCACGTCACCACGGTTCCATTTGCCAAAATAGCAGCAAATGCGTGGGCTGCGCCACAAATCTGCTGGACATTTCTGAGCTGATGTTGGACTCTGGAGCTGTCACTACCACCACAGAGCGGGTCGCCCCACGTCACCACGGTTCCATTTGCCAAAATAGCAGCAAATGCATTGGCTGCGCCACAAATCTGCTGGACATTTCGGAGCTGATGTTGGACTCTGCGGCTGTCACCCCCACACTCTCGATCGCCCCACGTCACCACGGTTCCATCTGCCAAAACCGCAGCAAAAGCTTTGCGCGTGCCACAAACCTGCTGGACATTCCTGAGCTGATGTTTGACTCTGGAGCTGTCACCACCATAGTCTAGATCGCCCCACGTCACCACGGTTCCATCTGCCAAAACCGCAGCAAAAGCATTGTACGTGCCACAAATCTGCCGGACATTCCTGAGCCTATGTTGGACACTGAAGCTGTCGCCACCACAGTTCCGACTGCCCCACGTCACCACGGTTCCATCTGCCAAGATCGCAGCAAAAGACGCGGCTGTGCCACAAACCTGCTGGACATTTCTGAGCTGATGTTGTACCGTGGAGCTGTCACCACCACAGAGCGGATTGCCCCAGGTGACAGCGCGACTTCCAGTACACCACAAAGCAAATGCACGCCATGTCGCAGCTACCTTTGGCTGCTGGGCAACAGCTGTAAGGCTGTCTCCATTTTGAAGCCCAGAAAGTCCCAGAGACTCTGTTTGGTCGAGCAGGCGCCCGCCAGGTGCAGCAAGCCTCAGAAAACGTTGCCCCAAGGACTGTTGTGCCGCGATTTTCAAGTCAGAAACGAGGCCAAACTGCGAGACAGCGACTGTTTCATACCGTCCACTTGGTAGGGACACCTCAAGCTTGATGAGACTGTCAGCCACCTTACCGCCGGGAGCTTTGCGCTTCATGGCAAGCTGGTGGCTGAACAGATTCTACTCGCTAAACATCAGTGTTAAATGCAGGTTTCTCAAAATGGTGGTAACGAAGAATTGGATGGTTTCAAATGGCTCTTTGAAAAAGCTCGGGGATGATCCTGGGGTAGCCCCATTTTGTCCCTTTCTCGACTTCATGTTGACCCAAAAATGTTTGATCTTGACATCATCGTCCTATTCAGTTGCTGAGGGCCAAGACCACCATCATGTTGTCATCACCAAGGAACGCAACACTGAGAAGTCCAGCTGGGTGATGGAATCATCCATTGAGGATATGTGGATATTGCGGGGACGAAAAGAACCACCTGTGGATATGATTGGGATATCATGCTGTGTTTTCTCAGGATGGAATATGACCTCCCAACTGTTGAATGGGACCCAAAAACTACATAATATACTGAACCGGGTTCTCTGGGCCCAAAATAGCCCCTAGTCTAAAGCACTGGGATCAATCTTGTATGCTTTTTTGAATGTTTCGAAATGTGTTGATGTCTGAACCTAGGCAACCCTTACACTAGACTGAAATCAGATAACAAATCTGTAGGCAACCACTGGTTCCTGCGCATTGTGAACCAGAGTTGGCAGCAATTGTTTGTCCAAGTGTAAAAAAGAAGACCAAACCGTTGCTGAAGCCTAGATAACCCAGTAAACAATAAATACTGTATGAAAATGTGTAAAGTAAGGGATAGCTGGTGCGCTTGAGAATATCCAGTGCAATACAACTTTCAGGGCCTCCTCCCACTCTCGCCTGCTTCGCTTTCTCCAATTCTGCCCGCGCGGCTTTCGCCACAGCCAAGGCAGCACTTGGAGCATTCGCACTACGTGGGGCTGCAGTGGCAGCCTTGCAGGCACACTCCCAGAAAAGTGGATCCATCATTTAGAGACCCATCATACTTGGGTCCAGATGAAGAAAAAATATGTTGTCCATGATGTTAGTCCACAATTGCGTCCATATATATAGATATACATATATATATATAGATAGATAGATAGATAGATAGATAGATATAGATATAGATATATAGAGATATAGATATATAGAGATATAGATATAGATATATAGAGATATAGATATAGATATAGAATTAGATATATAGAAAATGAAACAAAATGATAGACAGACAGACAGACGGACAGGTAGATAAATAGATAGATAGATAGATAGACAGATAGACAGACAGACAGACAGACGGACAGATAGATAGATAGATTAGATTAGATTAGATTAGATTAAATTAGATTAGATTAGATTAGATTAGATTAATTAGATTCGATTAGATAAGATAAGATAAGATTAGATTAGATTAGATTAATTAGATTCGATTAGATAAGATAAGATAAGATAAGATTAGATTAGATAGATAGATAGATGTCAAATAGCTAGATAGGTAGATAGGTAGATAGGTAGATAGACAATGATAGACAGATAGATAGACAGATAGATAGACAGATAGACAGACAGATAGATAGATAGACAGGTAGATATATAGATAGATGGATAGATGGATACCCAGAGTAGATAGAAAGAAAGATGGAGGGAGAGAGAGAGAGAGAGAGAAATCAGAGCCTCAACCCTCCTTTCGATCCATCAGTTCGCTCTGCCATCCATTATGCGTCACAGCAAACAAACTCTCCTATAGGTTTCCTATCTTTGAAACTTCCGCCACCGCCTTGTCTGGTACTACTGGTAAAAATATGTGAAAATCCTCACCAAATGGTAGGTTCATTCTGTACATATGTATATATATATGATATATTATATACATCATTATATACACTTATTCTTAGCTTTACCCCACTACTAACCATCATGTCACAATAACTATCTAAAGTCACCAGAACTTCTTTTCCAACTTTGCCACCCGCCTCGCCCGGCGCAGACTTCCCCTGGATGCGCAGAGAAGGTACTGCCTGGAACGACAGTGGAAGTTCTGATGGTGGAATTCCGGCAGGCTCTTATTGATTCTTGAGGAAATTCAGCATCTTTCCACAATAAAAAGGTGGAAAAAGTCCATGATGTCCATATATGTCCATGAAATCTGGTTGGTTGGTGATGTCTCCTCATGAAAGGGAAAAATCATAGACAGAGTACGTTGGTTATACAACAGCTCAACATGGCTTCACATCACCTAAACAATGCTCATTGCGATACATGGAGACATGGTTCCATAATTGCAATACTCTGCGATGGTTCTTATGTAGTTCCTACAAATGTCTATCCTTGGCCAGAAAAGTCTCATACCCAGTCATACTGTCCGTATTTCCACAGTCTTGTCGATTAGCACAATGTACTGTACCAAGTTGATCCAAGTTGGCGAGGATCTCTTGTGCTGACTGCTGACCCCCACTAAGCCATACAAACCATGTGAGAATCCTGCTGGTGATTAGCCATGTGGGGGATCCTTGGGGGACTATGAACTCATCAGAAAAAAAAATCGAATCTCGGCAGTTTCCGCCTGGGCAGGCGGTGAGACCGCCGTCTCGGAAACCTTCGAACCCGAGGCCTGCGGCAAAGATGGAAGAAATCCTTCACCAAAATCGGTTCTTTGCTGCAGCTGTGCATGGGTCAAGATCACTCGTCAAAAAAAAATGAGCGGTTAAAGTGAATATGGTCACTTTCAAAATACTACGGATGACCGACTTTCTGGGCCCTTTGGTGCAGTCTGTTGGACAACCACACCCACATGCCCAATCCACTTTGGCATGGCTTGGAATGGTTCAAAAAGTGGGAGGGCCGAGAAAATTGGGTTGAGCATTTTGAGACTCTAGAATCTAGAATCCTCAGTCTTGTGCGGCGCTGATATATAATACTGATATTACACTGTATATATATATATATATATACATTATATACTGATCATGATATGACCGTAATCCAATCGATGTTCATCCCCTATTATTGCCTGAAACCCAATCATCTTGTAAGCTATTTCCACAGTGCTGTATCGTTTGTTTTCCTATGGAATCTCTGCAGAAAGCCTGAGCAGGCGGCGAAATTGCCGAGGTCTTCTCTTTCGACCGCGAAGTAGTGGAACTCGATGCCTGCGCCATGAACAAACATTGGCATCATTGGCTGGTTGGTGGTTGGCCATTGAAAATCCATGGGAAACTTGAAATCCGTTAAAATCCAACGTAATTTTTTGGTGATCCAACGTGGTTGAGCCACCCGAAAAATCGTCCACCTTTGGCCAGCTGCTGCAGCTTGGTGCCACTGGCTGGCATTCCCAAAAAGGCAACCGCCCGCCATGACTCACCACAATCGTCGGTTCGAACCGACTGTAGTATCAGTACAAACATCAACCAAAGATAGAGAGTTCAGAAGAATGTTCGAAGCGAGTGTGTCCAAAATATCCCATCTTCCCAAAGTATTTCACCACCCAAAAATATCAAGAGATGGAGAATTCTGGCATAGAAAATTCCATGTAGACCATCACCTGAAAATGCCAGCCTTGAAGTTGTTCAAGGAGATGATTGCTGGAGTAGCTAGATGATAAATTGGTACATAGTTGTATAGCTTTATGACATGACCATGGAATGTTGTTTTTTGTCTCCAGGGAAAACCAATATGACATATGATAAATCCGGAATTCTATATACACACGCATACATCGTCACACATACATGACATACAGAATCATGTCAAATATCCATGAAAAGCATAATTTGAGGATAGCGATTTGTTTTAAGTCTCGGTTTTCGTGAATTCAGTTCATATTATTTCTAGATTAAATATTTCTTGATCATTCACATCCAAACGTTTACATCAAATGTCTCCAACAAATGCCCCTTCGGGGGATGATTCCTGTCAGACTCGCACCTCAAGATGGATAGGGTTGGTCCAAAACACCCTAGGTACGAGGGGTGCAAATGAAGGTAAATAAAGCTGTAAAATGACCCATTCCGGCCCCTTGCGGCTATCATGTACCTCGAAGCTTGGAGCTTCTTCTTTCTTCATAGGGAAAATTATGGACAAATCCCATTCTGGATAAATCATCATAATTCACCACTCTTTTTGGAGGTGCGTTTAAAGGAACAAATCTCTTGTCCAGGCCTGGTCATTCGACGCTTTCGCTGGACTGGCTGCTGCCTGGCTCTGGAAGTGCCAGCTTTTGGAGGGACATTTCCTACGTACATTCATTGGAAAAAATGGTGACTTTTGGTGATTGAAATAAGGATTTCACTAGTCTCATGATGATTCTTTGATTCTTTTTGGTGATTGTTTTGAAGGGATTCCAGATTTACCGGAGAATCAAAATCATTTCGTGAGGAAAGTGTGGTTTTTCAACAAAGAATGAGGTGATCTGACTCATTCCCCAAGGATGCAACCAAGAAATCTGAAGTGACATCTTGGAAATGTGGCCGACCACCGCGGTTTTTGCCCCAGATTTCCCCAGTTGCCACACCTGGACCGCAGCCTTCGAGAGGCTCTTTTCATTCACTTTGGCCTGCGAAACTCGGTACTGGGTCTGAGTTGGTCCCAAGATACCCCAAGATATGTGGTAAACCCAATGCAATAAACCACCAAGTGGGGATGTATTTTGTTATTTTTTTGAAAAACTGTTACCACCAATTGATGGAAATGTTGGGGATGGTTTATGGCATTGGGTTTACAGGTAATCAAATTGTCTTGCATGACAAGTGAACGAGGTCGTCCTTCTGTTCTTGAAACAGGGACATCATCTGAGTTCATCTAGAAATTGAGGGCTTGTCCACCATGGTGTGCCAGGTTGAATTGTTGAAGGGCAGCGTTTAATACAAAACCCTTGGCTCAACATAAGAGATCTGATTCCTCATGTGTAATCGCAATCTTGTTGCTTAGTCCCTCCATACTTGACATGTTGTTGGTTGTTGAGATTGGGAACCTGCTAGTCACCATAGTTCATTGAATTCCCTGATTCCCGGGGATCTTTCGGGAAAAAAGACAACTACCAGTACCGGCTGATCCACAAAATTGCGTACCCTCGGCACCTTGCGCCGCTCCTGTTCTGCCTTTTCTTCCGCTTCCAATTTAGCAATTTGTTCTTTCCTTGGAAGAAACACGCTTGCACGGGAGCCTTCTCGGGTTGAGTAGCTTGATACAGTAAGCGATAGTATCAGCAAAATTAGTGCATTTTTTATTCCCATAGTTTGGTATTGATACACAATAAATCAATAAGGATCAAACATCAGGAAACACTAAATAGTAATATAAGAAATCCCGTTCCATCTACTTTGAGGATGCTATCGGATACATCAAAGGTAATTCCATCTACAGTATCTTAAGTTTCACACAGTCCGCTGTTGCAGCCTGATCGATCCAGTCAATCCGGTCTAATCTGTCAATGGAACCTTCCCATGATGGTTGGGAACCCAGTATCAAAACATCCCACCTTTTTGGGGGATGTCCCATGTAGTGATGTTTCATACCGTTAAATCCCAGCGTCGTGTACTCGATGTGGCAGCCCATGGTGAAGGACACTCCGCCCAGCGCCACGTTGGTACTGGCAGATCCTATGGCACCGCGCCGTTCCGGTGAACAATGGGAGGGGTGCAACGACCAACCAATTGGGAAAACAAAATTCCGTAATGGGAAAATCAATGACAATCATTTGGGATGTAAAATCACTGAAACTCAATTTGGGATATAAAATCATATCAACAAAAGAAATTGGGATACAAAATCAATGAACATCATAGGTCTACTTCATACTTAGTTTGGATCATTGATGACCAGGTTGACCAATTTTGGGGGTGATAGATGCAGCAATGTAGGGATGGGTCCAAATGATCACCTCCAAACAGTGGGTAGCTTAACAGTTAAAATGCCGAATTTTGATGAATTTTGTGGGTGAATAATGTGAAGTACTCATGTGGAAAAACACTTTTTGCGGTACAACCAATCGGCCAATGAATCGACTCTGCAATCGGCCAGGGTCCTCGTGTCCAAGTTCGAAGCTTCAACAACTCCTCAGCGGAAACTGTGCCCAAAGTGCTTGCAACATATACATACACACCCCATCTCCGCGATATCGCCATTCTATTCAAGTCAGTATCTGTATAACCAACACTTTGGATCCACTACAACGAATCCCACAAAGGTGCAAAGATTGACCATCATGTCTGGGGCTTGGTTAGCCACGAGGAGAGTAACAATCATCAAGCATCGTGGGTTTCCTGAAAATGGGTACAGTACCCTGCAAATTTGATGGTTTGTCATCATTTTCCCCGCATAAAATTGCCATTTGGTGGTATACCGGTATACCGTATTACAAGATTTGATCTTCTTTGAATTATATAGTTTGGATTGTATTTGTCAGCTGCTGTTGTGCTGTAAAGGGTCCTTGGCCGCCGCTTGCAGGATGTCGTCCTTGACCCCCTCGACGCCTGGAAGGCTGTGATTTCCATCATGGGAATCGGGCAAAATATTCGAATACTATCAGAGTCATCCTGGACTAGATAGAATATAGACAGTTAAAAAAAGCACTGACTAAAATATGGGATCTTTGAAAATCCCTTATTTTTTCTCTTCCAGGATGACTGTACATTGATACATGTTGATACTCCAGTCGCTGAGCATGTTCGAAAGTGTTGGAGAGGTTCGACGTCACACTGTCCTTCCTCATTGTTCTCGCGTTTTATTCCAGCTTTCATTTCCAATATCCAACTGATTTACCTTTTTTCTGGTTATAAGATCTTCATGATGCTATCCAATGTTATCTTAATAAACCATAAATAACCATAATATATCCACTTTCCCTCGCTCTCAGATCTTAAAAAAGTATGATCCCATCTTCGTCTCGTTCTCTCCCTGCCCGCACTACCTGGATGATGGGACCAAGTGCTGAGGTCGTCTTCTAGCACCTCATCCTCCTCCCAGAGGCTGGTGGCTGGCTGGGGATCTTTTGGACATCCCAGTTTCCAGGGAAGTCCCAGGTGTTATCCCAAATTTCCACCAAAATCGCACATTTTGATACATTTGAATTGCTAAAAAAGGGGAAGGGATCAAGATTTGTTTGCGGGGATTCTTGAAGAATATATATGGAAAAGATTAGAAAAGACTGATGGACATTGCTGCGAAGCATTTGGAGCGTGCGAGAACTATGAGTTATAGTCATCCTTCCATGTCCACATCCTGGGATGCTTGATGGGCCAACAGCGGGTGAACATCTACTGAAATGGGGCGAATCAGTGAATGGCAAGTCGGGCTGTGCTCTGCCATCCATATTATGCCACAAATGAAATGGCCAACAGTAGTGGAAATTGGGGATCTACACGACATTCTTTTCCCAGTCACCACCCGAAAAGATTCTCCCGGAACCTGACTCCGCCCCCCTCTCCTGTGGCACCGCCGGGCCGTTGGACCCGCATCGTTCACAGCTCAACATGTCGTGGGTGGCACAGGCGGTCCTCTCTGAGAAGGTGAAGAGGTCCTGGCATGGCTTGGCGCAGGTGGGAAACCCCGGAGCCCATGGGCCCCATGGCTTTTATCATACCAGATTTGAAAAGGCCGGCCATAGGGTATCCATGGGTATCCCACAAGCCATGGTTTATCTGGTTTATCATCAGTTTACAATGTATCAAGTGAAAAGATGTAAAAAGGCCAGAAGCCATGAGGGATCTGCAGATTTTGCCTTATTGTCTGAGACAAAGCCTCAACGAATTACGCCCTTCAATGTGGATTGAGAGATGATGGCCAGTGAAAGGCATGGGGTATGCAACTTGGGGACCTCAGGGTGGTTGCGCCCAGCAGCTAGGCACTGACAACATATCTCCCGCAACTGAAGCATTTATGTGCAATCGATTCCCTCAGGTAATCTCACCCGGGGATGTTTTCCGTGGTTAGTCCACTTATAAATGTGCTTTCCTCTTGACTTGTGAATGTTCCATTGTTTCTTCTGGCAACGCCAATACAAACCAGTCCCAAATCTACCCTTTGGCTGTGGGTCAAGTCCTTGGATAGCATGTTGGGGATAACTACCATCTACAGTGTGTAATTTGGATGGCCATTAGAGTACAGGGCCTTTAACCCATCACCATTTGGACAGTTCCGTAACCAGCAGCGCCTTCACCAAATCAGAAGCCAAGCTCTCCGTCATCTGCGCTTCGTCTTCACCTGCACGGCTTGGAAAAAGTGGGTGGACCTAAAAAAGTTGGAGAAAAATGAGCTAAACAGTGTACACAACTGATGGTTGAACCAGCAAGAATGGCGATTCAAACTAGCAAAACTGGGAAAATTCCAATTTCAATCCCACCTCAGTGGCAGCTCAGGGAGAGATGTGGTCTCTGAGCAACTGAGCTGGAAGTGGAACTTCCACCAAGTCTAGATAGTTTCGAACATTCTGTCGAGTCTTGAAAATTCCACTACTACCAAATACTACCAAGGTGTTTTTTGTTGTTTTGAACCAAAATATCTAGAATCTAGATAGTTGCCATACTATACAGCAACCCCAAAAAGGATAGAATCTTCACTATTATAATGGGGATGTACTTTTCTATCTTTTCGGGGGATGACTATATTTGTTGTTTACCAATGACTTTTCAAGTCCTTGCAGGATCCAATTTCCAGCTCCGGTTGGGGCCGCCTGTTTCGGTGACCATCATGTTCGACAGGCCATCCTCACGGTTCACAGCATGGGGTTTTGACCCATCTCGTTATGGGGTGCCCATTCTGACCCATGCCCCATGTTTGGGAAAACCAAGGTCCGCAACGACCAGCTATGTTTTAGACCAGAGCAAACGGGGTTTGACCCATACCTAGACATATCAAACATCATGTTCCTGGGAAAGAGGCTGGTCAACAGTTGGAAGGTCATGGTCCTTGCAGATCTGGCGTTGGTAAACTTTCTCGTCAATGGTGCCAGTGGTAAAGAGCCTGGCCACATCAATCCGTCTTGGCTCCGGAGAGATCTCCGCACACTTCTTGCTTGATCCAGTTTACCCCCCCGTCAACCAGATCTGGTTTGGTTTCATGAATCTGCTTGTCAATGGCCCTGGGGTTGTTTCAGATGTTTAACTCCAACTGCTTGTTCAACTCTTATTCCGCGTTTTACCGTGTCTTACCCGCAGCCAATGCCGTGCGGAACCTGTAGATGTAACAGGGTTTCTTTTGTCCGTCACGCCACACACGAGCCATCGCTTGCCTCGCCGTGGGCAAAATTTTGGAATGCCATGCCAGCCCGGAGGTGGTGGTGAGGGGTGAGGTGGTGCATCCACATGATTCCACCATCGCAAACTACTAGAAATATCTGGAAATTTTGTAAGCCATTACCCCAACAATTCATGCCTAATAGGTGTAATAGGTTCCAAGGTAGACCCGCAAGGTGCCAAAAGTTTGACCTCAAAAACTACCCCATGTGCTCCATGGTGCTGCAATATCTACCACCAAAATTTGGTCATTTTTTAAATTTTTGGCATTGCTGTTCGTAAATATAATGTAAATATTCCAGCACCATTGTTGCAGCACCATGGAGGATATGGGTACAATCAATAACTCTTGTCTTGTTCCACAACGAAAACCCAAATGCTACTTGGCTTCCTGGAAGTCCTCAGTCCAAAACGCTGCAGATGCCCTCTACTTCTGCAGAATTTCAGGGTTGTCACTACAGTCACAAAGTGATCCTCCAAAAACACAATAGGAAATGATGGAAACTGTTGTTTTTGTAAATGTGGATGAATATGGTATGCCACCCAAAAATACGATGTTTTTGCATCATGTTTCATTAACACTGTCATGTGGAATATTCCCCATTTCCGGACAAATCCAAATATGATGCTGCTGTTTGATGTTGTTTGTTTTCCCATGAAATCCCATAGATATTGTGCAAGTATATCAGTATATCCCATTTAATCCCATATATACACGCTTATTACGTATCTATACGTATCTTATATTATCCCAGCAAGAGACCCCAAACAGTGTGGGGGTGCAAGGAGAATGTATGATAGTGCATGATAATGTTGAGGATAAGGATGAGGGTGAGGATGAGGATGAGGATGGTGATGATGATGATGATGATGATGGTGATGGTGATGGTGAAGGTGATGGTGTTGCGGACGATGATGTTGAGGATGATGATGTTGAAGATGATGAAGTGCACCGAGGATCATGTTGAGGATGATGAGGTGGAGGATGATGATGTTGAGGATGATGATGTTGAGGATGAGGATGAGGATGAGGATGATAGTGCGGAAGATGAGGTGGAGGATGATGATGGTGTCCTGGCAAAATCTCTGTACAAGGTGTCTTTTAGAGGTCTTTCTGCGTCACTAATTCCATCCACGGCACGGCGTAGATGGCCCCGAATTCTGCCGCCGAAAACGCGACAATTGTGCTCAGCGGAGAGGACTTTCATGCAGCTGATGTTGTCGGATGAGCCACGCCATTGATGCAGGTTCCATTGATACAGTTCAGTTCACTGCTTCGGGCCTCATGGCTCACTGCAACAGCGGCCTGCATTGAGGAAGGGGCCAAACACATTGGCGAAAGGGCAACCAACACATTGTGGAAAGGTGCTTCAACCGGGTCCTCTTTGGCTTGCGGATTTTCAGCCTCGCACCACGACACCTTTCGAAAAGGCCAACATCACGCCGCAAACTTCTGCGAGCCTGCGCGGTCGAAACGCACATGGACACGTCGGAAGGAAACTTTTATGCGAGAATTTACAGGAAAAATGCCACGGCCCAGAAGCAAGCAAAATCCTTGACCACCACTTTGTGCGAGCCTGCGCAGCCGAAAAGGACATGTACATTCAACAAGAGCCACTTTACGCGAGAATTTACAGGAAAAAACCAAACCCAAATGGCGACCCCTGATAACACCAGGCCTTTACTACTACCGTAAGAACCCCTCAGTGTGGACACACTGTTTGGGGAATAATTAATAAAACAGATTTATGATATCGAGAATGTATCTCGTATCTATCGTATCTATGTCCCAGTCTATCCCAAACATGCCCACGTCATTCAAACGTAAACTGGACAGCCACGGTGCGCCCTTTGTTCCCGGGCCTGTCGTTGGCAGGATTCCAGTCAGGGTCGAACATGACCAAGCGATTGGCACCGATGAGATTCAGGCCACATCCACCGGCTTTCCTGCGTTCGGAAAATGGCAGTGGATCAAAACCCTGCAGGGTGCGCCAGTTATTGCTCAGTTTATAACATTTTATGACTATAGATTTTCAAATATCACGGTCATAAATCAACTTAGCTAAGGTATTAAGGTTACGTAGCTTAGTTAGATGCTTTATCTACGGGTGGCTTCATGGTTATAGCTGTAGTTAGGTGGGGTAACAAAAACCAACAAACATTGTAAATTTCAGGGAACCACCACCTTGTAGATCCCCCACCTGGTCAATGACGGGATTTCTGAATATTTATCCCCCTGAGAATGATAACCCCCCCCTAGCCACATGAGTACCAAATATGGGTACCAAACATGGGGAAACATGGGGAAACATGGGGAAACATGGGGAAACATGAAACGCTGACAGGTCTCGGAGTCTGAATGTCACTGACTCACTGAAGCAAGAGGGAAAACATCAAACAATATCAATCACCACCTGAAATAGGCATAAAAGTGTGTCCAATAAAATCTCCAGATTTTCCACAACATTTCTACCAGCTCGAAAAATGCACATGTGTTACCTACCAATTGCCGCTGAACATGTAAAGTCTTGCCATATCTGCCAGCTGCCATCTGCCAGATCTGCCAAGTGTCGAGGAGAGCAGGAATGCGAAGGCTTGCTCGTTCTCGGGTCGATTGAAATCTGTTACCTCGGCGGTGGTTTCAAGGAAGAGCTGCAAAAGAAGCCTCCTTGAGCTCAAAACTGACCTCAACAGTCTTAAGATGACTAACTGGATACCAGCGAATGCCATGTGATTCAAATAGATCAGTGGAGATCAAGAGATCATCGCGCTGTCATTTTGGATCCCAAAGTTTGGTGGAACAGCAGCAGCCTGATCCCAACTTGGAGGTGAACCACCTCTACGACCAGCACCACGAGTCTCATAGAAAGCGACTCCCCCAACATTGAAGGTCTACTGCTGTAGTAAAATCCCCATCAAAGATCATCAAACAGAATCAATCAAACCTTGTGAATTGGCTTTATTGAGCACCACTCACGGGGTCACTTTTGGTGTACCCAGAGATTTCCATTGCTATTGGCTTCGAGTCACCAGCTTCATTCGCTTCGTGATGGCCATGGTGCCATCCAATCGATGCGTCGGCCAGTTGCATTGCGCACCTGGCGAGCGGCGTTCCCCCGGTCCCTGTTGGGAATGCGTTCCTCGACCTCTCAATGATCTGCTCCGTGGTATCAGAACATGATTCGGCTGGTGATTTTTGGGATTGGAAATCTTGGAAACTAGCAACCTGTCCAAAGGTGAAGGGTAAGGTGTCAAACATCTTTCAAAGGGTCGTTTACTTCCAACTATGGAGACCAAAGCTGCTGTGTTGTTGGTAAAGCTCAGTTTTATGTTGGGATATCATGAAATACCATGGAATAACCACATATTTTTGCAGGTATGCGCATGTTTTGCAACCCCTGCAAACCCTAGATAGCCATCTTCAATGCCAAGGGGCAAAGTCGCTCAATCAGGTCCAAAGTTTGTGTCCAGTTGGAGATCAGCACGATGCGATCCTTGAGGGCAAGATGGGGATACAACTTACCCTGCGGCAATCAAACATGGCAATGGGACAGCATCCATCAAAATGACTACATACAGTAGTAGGATATACCTCATGTTCAACACCTTGGGGCCAACATCATAGGCAGTGCAAGACGAATAACAATGCCAATGAAGGAACAGGGGGTGCGAGTCAATCCGCACGCTCTACAGGACTAAGCACTGCAGAGGCAAGATAGACCAACTGCACAAGTTCAGAGAAAGGAAATTTAAGGCCGGTGTGACGCCCAACTGGCAATGAAAAGGCGACCACACACGCGGCGAAAATGGAAAACGAAAAAGGCCCCGCTCCCCTATAACTTTGGAAATCCGATTGCCTTGTTTTTGTCTTCCAACAGCTCCCAAATATGAATGGCCGAATGGCCAACTTGTTTGAGATAGTGTGAATTTGTCGGTATAATGTGGTCCCCCAACCACTTCTGGTCATCATTTTCCCAAACTCTATGGACCGTTCTCGGCCAACCCCCGGCCCAAGCTGTTTCGCCCAGCGGCTCCGTTGCCAGAGGCTTTGATGGCAGACAAGATCTGATGGACCAAGGCCAACTTCCCTGAGAGCTCCTCCCGGACGGGCTTGGCTCCCCGCAAGCCGCGGTCCATACGGTCGATCTCTTCGAACATGGCCTGAGTTTTCCATGCTTGAGATGTAGATTTAAGCACTCAAAATGGTGGTGTTGCATAGGTTTAAGCATGAAAAATGCTGATTTGATGGGATATGAATGGGAATATACCCAATGTACGGATATACCCTTCGGTGACATCAAACATGGCTGGAAAATCCCACAACTAATGGGCATTCAAATGGAAAAATCATCTACAAATAGGGGATGATCCAGCAAATCATGTTTGACTAACAGATGGTAGATTAACTGCAAGCACATTTACTTCTGGGTCAAAATCTTGCTACTCTGGTGAACATCAAATAGGTGAAATGGATGTTTATTCCACCAAATAAGATCATCATATAAAGGTGAAAACCTGTCCCCACTTAGATACAACACATAGTCATTCAAAAAAAACTATAGTTTATAGAGTTTGTTTGTTGAAACATATCAATCTCAAAAGCACCACACATACATACCATAGTTTGATCATGCACGTGGAACACAACGAACGGTTCATCCGTACTAGCAAAATAGCAAACATGCACCACATCCAATCACTCTGATACATGTAGATGATCAACAAAAGATCAGCAAAAATTGGCTGAAAATCAAGGCATAGGGATATCCACCATTGTCACCATGAAACGGCAAGGCCAAACAGTATGAACAGCATAGCAAGGTACAACTGGAGGTTCATATCAGAAATCCATACACCGGATTAATCCCTTCGCCCTTATATCAAGTTCCCGGAATGGAACAAACAAATACATTACTGAATCAAGGTTTTCAAGGAGGGACTTGTATAACATGAGGAGGAGGGGTTATGAGGTAGGTTACAAGTTTAAATCCATGATATTTCGCTTGCAATCCATCATTGTCCCAGTTCATATCCCTACCAATTGCTGGTTAGGAATTGAATATCCACACCAGTGGCAAAACCCTTGCATCGTCCCCGCTCGGTTGTGAAGGTTTTGCACACCCGGCAAGGTAAGGCGAGGCAATCCCATATGCTCCATGTATGGAATCCTTCCCAACATTTACCTCAAAAATCAGGTAAATCATGGTAAGTCAGGTAGTATCTGTCAACTTCGATACCCCCAAAATCAAACAACACACCAGAAATGAACAGAATCTGGGGTCCTGCCTGACATCTTGACCCCCCACCAAAATTACACACAGGGACTCGCGTCTCATCGTCATCGAAGCCCGCCTGCCAGGCCGCCAGGAGGTCTTCCCGACATCCTGAACTACCCTGTGAATGTGATATATATATATATATACATATATATATATTATGATGATGATTGGTATATATAGATGAATGTGATATAGATAGATATACATCTATGTACATAGTTGATTAGTATAGATGCCATATACTGGCATTGTAGTTGTACATAGTACAGTCACCAACAAATACTTGAGACGAATTTTGCTACTGTCCCCTGTATACAACAAATGCTGGTTGGTACCTGGTAGACATATTCAGTGTATGTCGAAAACATTCCAGTTGTAAAGAAAAACTACCCATCCCTCGTTTACCCCTCACACGTGGATGTGATTTTTCAGCTTGGAGAATAGCCATTGACCCCCCCAATACACAGGTATGAATAGGATAGGTTATGATAAGTTCAGATGAGATGCACTATGAAAAGTGGAGAATCCCAGCTAATAGCCACCTCAGTACTATGACTATTTGATTGAGTAAACCAACGAAAATGTAGATTTAATGGAGATTTAATTGGAACTGAATGGGAGTCAACTATAATCTAGGACAAGCCCACCTGTCACTTAGTCACTTTCTGGAATGCACAGACAAGAATGAAGGAAACCCCGACGTAAATCATTTGATAAATACTGGATGGGTATCACCAACCGCCGCAGGATCTCCGAACTCTCAACTGAAATAGATAGCTCCAGGTCAAGCTTTACTTACCCTGCGGTAGCCAGCATAAGAATCCAGTTTGAGAATTGTTGCATGTGTAAACATGGAGGTGTCCATTTCTACCCCAGTTTCAGCAAAGGCATGTGTTGGTCAGTTTACCCGCTAGTGCTAACCCGATGGCCCATGTCTGTACAGAAAACTATGGCACCCGTGGTTTTCACACCAAATTGGCTGTTTCTCTCACCCTTCATATAGGAAAATCATAGGTATTGACATGTATTGACCCATCCACACTTGGGTTTGTCTTAAAATCTGGTGCCCCCATTTCATCTACTGTAGTTGTTAATCATCATCTTCCTGTGAGAAATTGTTAGTTGGATGGGTCGCAGACCAAAATTTCAGATACATCCCCTTCGATGGAAGGTGCACCTCTAGCTTCTGCTCCCTGGACCGCACCAGAAAGGGGTGGTTCACCAAGCCTGTGGCATGCAGGATGAAGAGGTGTAAGAGATATGCCCTCTGGATATTTAACGTAGCAAAAATCACTTAATCATCAGAAATCATCCATAAATGGACCATTTTCTTCCATTTTTCCATAGCTATGTCAAGGAACCAGAGGGTATATGGGTGGACAAGAAAAGGGCAACCTCTACACCCTCAATGCTCTCCTTGTAGCCATCAGAATGGGACAAGTTTTCATGGGTACTGAACATCCAAGCATTGGACATTGACATGTGAAGATCTTCTAGACTCAGCGCGAACCATCACATAGTTACAGACAGTAATACATGAATACTGTGTCTGATCTTTGTTTTGCATGATACACGTGGTATACACTGTACCTCGAATTGCCCTCCCTGAATCCAGGTTCTCATGGTTTCCATCTCATGTTGATCCGACTTCGTTCTGAGCATTATTGACCATCTATCATCCCTTTCTACTGGTTGGTTGATGGGGATTCCCACAATGGATTATGATAATCCCCAATGAGTTGGGTAGTATACATATGTAAATGATGTATATATATATATAACCCCGATTATAACCCCCTATTAAAATCATTGAAAATCAATCAGCCACGGTTTTGATAACAGCTCATCTTATACATTGGCTGCTTCCCCAAGAAAAATGCGGCGTGGTCATCGTCGTCTGCGCCTTGCAGCTTCTTGATGGTGCTCAACACCGAGCGGGTCATTTTGCAGTTCTGATCTTCCAATAACTTCCGGGCCACCTCAGCAAAAACTTCCGGTGGACGCCGTATAAATCAAGGGATGATTCTTAATCTTCATACCTTGGAGACCTTGAGTGAAACAAAAACTGTTGGCGGGTGAATAATCATTCCCCATCTGTGGCATTTGTGTCCAAAACAAGGTTGAATTCAACCGCCCAGCACCAATTGGCAGTTCAACCAAAAAGCACCTCCTGATGGTCAAAGATCACATCCCATGTGGTCGCCCCAATAAGAATCCTACCATCGGTCACCGTTCAAGGGAGTCTTATTTTCCACATATTAGTACATCATCCCCCAGGGGGTGTTGGTGCGTAGTCTTAGGTGTACCAATAGGCTGACCCAAATTGATAAACCCATGTAGCCCCCAATTGATAAACCCCCGGTAAACCACCAAGACCATCTAAGCATTCTCCAACAAGACACATTGGACTTGAGAAAGCTCCGATATAGGCGTCGCTGAAAGTCCGTGGGCATCACAAACCTTAGCAACAAGGGGGACCGGGTTGACGACCTGCATTGAATTTCTGATGGATTCGGACATATTTATATGTAAAATGTAAGCATCGCATCAAATTTCGTGTATAAATATATTATGTTAATAACATAATTTTGGTACAAATACCCATTTTGGGATTGTCCTAAAGTTTAAAAAAGAAAAAAACAGCAGTCAAAATCACGAGATGGTTTATCATGCCTTTCCGGATAAATTAAGAATGCCTACCTTTGGCAGTACCTCCGATTTTAAGACAAATACATTTTGATAGCTCAAATCCGTTTTTTTTTTAGTGGCCATTGAATCCCCAAAGTTTTTTTCACAAAACACGTCTCGCCGATCTCCCAACTCTTCCCTGTTCACTGCCCGAGTTGCACATTGAAGATCTGCTTGGGAGGCAAAAAGCGCGCATTCAGTCGGTTGGTGCGTCGCAAGATGAACTTGTCGGTGACGTGGGACACTTCCGACAACATCTCCTATCTGACGGTAGCACTCTGAGCTTGGAGGGGGTGGGTCCCAGGACCCAAAAAATGGGGAAGGCAGAAGTAAAATAATGTTGATAAGATAAAAATAAACCATCCCCAATTTCACCAGCTTAATAGGTGGTATGTTTGCCATTCTCAAATGAATGGGTGGTTTATTATTGTTTTACCTACATTACCAAACTTTTGTGGCAAACACACATTCAACACCCATTCTTACGCAGAGCGTCTTTGTTGGGTACATTGACAACCCAGGTATTGTTGTCTTAGCAATTCTTGAGGGGCTACCATGGATACAGCTGCACAGCTCATGCTCAAACAATTCTGATTCCTTCAAAACCCCTGCACATGTTATCCCCATTTCCTGGTATTCGTTCATAGCACTACATCAATCTTTTGACACTGCCTGTCCCAACACTAACCATTACTATAATTACAAGACCTGAATTGAATTGGTTTGATTTGTTCGTATTTGTTCCGGTTTGATTTGTTCATATTTGTTCCCAATCCCTAATCAATGAATCCAACTCCCATGATTCCATTTACAAATACAATCTAAACAACTACATTTACAAATCAAATCATGTTTAAGCCAAAGTAATCGGGTTCCAACTCTTTCATACTTTTTCTATCAGTTTCCCAAGTCAACCCCCATCTCATCCACCCTTCACTCCCCATCACAGCGTCGCCTCCGCTTTGGCGCGTTCCTCAGTGGTCGCCGTGGGTTCCCGGCCGCGCAGGATGGGGTTGGCGAACTTCTTGCGGAACTCGTGCAGGGCGCCAAAGACGCCTCCGCAAGTTCCGGGAGCGTTTGAGCAGGGCTGGGTCAAAACGACATTGAGGACCATGGCACCAAGAATACAAAATTTTGGTTATTTGGATAAAGTATATCATATTATATAATATGTAACAATATTGGTTTAATATGGTTTAATACAATTTCCCTGTTTTGAGAAACCCACGTTTGAAGTGCATATTTCTCATACAATGAAGTTGGGTTTCCAAAAACTGGACTGCAAAAATTACAGGATTTGCCCAAGATGTGACCATCAAATCATCGGGACCAATGGCAAACATGGTTCATCCGTTTTGGTCAAAATTGGTGTATCCCAAGAATCGGATGAGTGATAAATGCATGTATATTATCATATTGTCTGTACATATATATATATATACAACATTGTATAATAACTATTACATATATAATGTGTTCAGAAGGGGTGCACATGTGGGTTGGAGGTGTACATGGTGTGGAAATCCATCTCTTGATGCAATTGCTTTATATGCTCTTGCTTTATATCAATACCACTATATCTTTAGAGTCCATACCTTTGGGGTATACATCAACAAGTGTTAACAATGAGAAAAAAAATGTGGGCCTTTATATTAGGATATATATTCTATTATATTTTGATCAGCACCCTTTTGGCATGGACTGACCCAACTTTCGGGGAAGATTCTTTGATAAGTTTGAAGGATTTTGGATGCTTCAACCTCCAGATCCCTCCAGGCGTCTCCCGGGGGATACATCGTAAAAGCATGTAAAAGCATGACAAAACCCTGGTGGCCAATCCAGTTGCAACCAACTTTGGTTTTTCATGAGCCGCGAATTCCCCCAAATTCTACAAAGTCCGAGAAAAAAGAGCGTTTGCATACATTTACATTTGGATGGTCTACACATGTTTACACAAAATTCATTCCGGAAACACGTCAGATTTCGACGTCAGATATGTGTTTAATCGCTATACAATTTAAACCCCAATCACTATGGACTATAGCTGGTTGATAAATAGCGGGCTCAACCCCCCTTTACAATCAATAGCTACCCTCTGATATCCTATGATAACTAGACATAGTTATATAAAACCACCGAAATAAAAAGTATACAATTCATTGAACATCATTGAACTAAATGGGCACCTTTCTATAGCAAACGTTTTTTTCACCGGAGGGTACATAGTATCCAGAAATCCCCATGATATCTGGATACTATCCCCATCATTCCCCATTTGAGTATATGGTTGGTTAAATCATGTTAAATCCCACTTTTTGTTGGTTAAATATCCCACTTTTTTTTGGTTAAATCATGTCAAATCCCATTTCTGTTGGCTAAATCCGACTTTTGTTGGTTGAATACCTGGATTTTGCTGGCTAAGTCCCCATATTCTCCCCATGCTTAAACACCATATAGACATTCCACGAACGACACCTGGATTGGCCAGGCTCACCAAGGTGAAGAACTCCTCCAGACCTGGGCGTGGCGGATGCTAAACACACCTGGGTCTGGAAAATGGAGGATACTCATCAGAAATGGTCACTTTAGAAGGGAAAATGATGGAAAAATGAGGGGAAGATGATGTGAATATGATAATTTGTCATCCATTGGGTTGGTTGTTTGGTAGTCTATGTTCAGACAAAGCCATATGTTTGAAGATTATATGGACTAGGTGACACAGTGACTGATATCATATATACTAGAAAGACATCTAATATATCATAAAGTAGAGACGCATAAGATATATAATGATTAAGCGGCATCAAGTGTTGGTGATCCCACTTCTGCCCGGTACAAGCCGCTGCAAGCCCTGCAATTCACCATCCCAAAGTATCAACAGGTTTCCACCGGGCACCAGTTGAACAAATGGCAAGCCAGGGCACTGTTCTGAATCGGCGTGCCACTGATGAGCAGCCGACGCTTCGCTGGCAATGCAGAGATACATTTGGTGGTTGCTGCCTGCAGCCAAACATCAAATCAGGCCACTGGTGAAACTGGTCGCTGAAATTCGCTTCACCCAAGGCCTGGAATGCCAAGATCATCCAATTGTTCACCCCAACCCGATGGACTCCAGTTCCGCCCAGGTGATCCCCAAACGTACCTCGTCGTTCTTCAGCTTGTGCGCTTCGTCGCAGACCACCAAATCTATCCCCGCGTCTTCCACCTCGCCACAGATGGTGCATGATGGGTATAGGCCCTCTATCAGATATGTTCCTGCCGGTTGCCAAGGTTGTTGGGGCTGTAACCCTTACTTCATTGGTTTGAAGGGGAAGTTGGCAACCGGTGTGAAATCACGTTGCAAATATGGAGTATTGGTATAAAATTCCCTGAAACATCCTTAAACCAATTCCGGGACTACTTCTATGTAGGTCACACAGGGTCTGCAATTTAGACCATCACAAAAATGGTTTGCTCAGAATCTTGGGTGGTGATATGCCTGTGATCACACCTGATTTCATTATATGCTATTGCAATCACACCCTTTCAAAGTGTGGAACTTGAATTGAAGTGAAGTCCTACATGAGTATGGTAAAGGAGGTGGTGTGAAATCTGGGAAGCACAGACCTTGGAAGGCATTTGCAGGATCTATAGTGGGTACCTCATATTTTGTTGTTCTAATATTTCCAAGACTTGATGAGCCAAGCCCGCCCATGTCTGTTGGAAACCCCTGCACCACTTACTGTAGCACACCTCACGAGCGTGGTTGCGAAAGGTCTCATACGAAGCAATGAGTACCTGCAGTCGGTCTCTGCTTTGTTGCATGAGTTTTGTAGTACCCTCTGCTGCTGAGATCCTGTAGCAGTAGGAAATCTCAATGTTCAATATGTTTTTGGCATCTGTAGATGGGAGGATATTAAATTTTCTAGCACTCCATGCTTGAATTGCAGAGGGTAGATATATCATGGAAAATCTCTCAGATCCACTACATGGCACACGCTACAACTGTGATGTGCACGCATCTGATTGGTGCTATCAAGCGCTCAATATTTTGGTCCACTGGTCAACTTGGACATCTGAATAGGGGATGGGAAAATGGAAAACGGAAAGTATCGAATGAAACTATCCAAGTCCATTCATTCAGTTGATTCCAGGGATTGCTACTGTCGTTGCAACTATATATGTGGGACCAACCTCGGATACAAACACATCCGCCAAGGTACCCGAGATTCACGATCGTACTTGAAGGACCCAAACGTACCACTCACTTGTGCCTGCGCAGGTTTTGGCAAGACCCCTGGCACTTGATGCTGGCATTGAAAAGATGCCACGAGTAGGACTCATGTTGCTACATGTGTCAAAATGTGCTCTGCTTTCTTACCCTCACCTTCCCGAATAATGAAGTATGGGTTTGTCATGGTTTGTCTGAAAATTGGCTATAGAATGGTATAATATGGTATGTATCCCAAAATCCTAGAGATTTTGGGGATATATCCCCCCGCCTGCCCTGTGACGGCGCAGGCCTCGGCGCAGCACTGTTTGAACAAACTGTGCGCGATTCGTTGGGTTTTTGGTGTCGAAAAGTGTGCAACCAGGAGGGGAACAGTATTTCTGGCTGATATTCAATGCATATTTCCAGGATTTTCCAGGTGTCCCACTTTTCGGCATGACTTGGGGTTGGAATAACCATCCATTCACTGAAAATGATGGAGTGCGCCCCAGTTGAGATCATCTGCCCAGAATTCCGGCAAGAGGCCCCGCCTGGTCCCAAGTTTTCAAAACCCATCCAACTATAGATCTATATATCCACTCCAATTCCTAGAGTAAATCAACCATTGATCCCCATTTTTTGGTGCAAAACTTTCGATTTTTCTTGGCGAAACCCCAATTAAAACTGCTGCCAAGAGGCATGATATTTGCATTTGCCGTGGAGCCATTTGTCCAGTTCCTTGCGGCGCGCAACCGCAACAAATGCAGCCAATCGGTGAGATTTTAATGCACCACTGGACAAAAAATGTTTGCACACTGATTTCTTGTTCACATGTTACAAAACACCCACACTTTTTCACCTGTGGCCCAAGTCTCGCCAGCCCAATTCTTCACCAACGAGGCGGGGCAGAGCACCAAGGCTTTCCGGCAACAGCCGCGGCCGTAGGGACCACCCTGCACTAAAAGAACCAGGGCAAGGGCAAGGCACTACGTGACCTGAAAATATGCGATTTAACAGAGAACAATATGGATTTCACCACAAGAAAATGGATTACACCACAATAGATATGTCCGGGTGTGTCTGAAAATTCCCTACTGGTACCGCAAATGGCCATCAAATAATACCGAGAACCAGAAAACGATGCTTCGAAACCATCGTGGCTGCGCCTGCGTCAGCAAGGTCCAGATGGCCACCACGGACCTCAGGTTCAAGATGGTTCAGTGTCGTTTGGCAAAGATGCGATGACTTTCAGATCCCAAACTTGGAGGTATCTGAAGAAGTCAAACATCAGTTAGGAAAAAAAAAAAACATGATGGACATATTTGGATAAACCATGGTAAACCTGGAATCAAAACGAATCAAGTGTGGATGATTCTGGATAATATACCTGGAATCAACTTCTTCTGTTTGGGTCACCCCGTCAAGGTGCGTGTGTGGACCAGCTCTGGTCCTCAACCAGTGAATCCCAGGATTTCAAACTACCGGGCCCCAGACCACCAGTTGATCATTGCGAATTGCATCACTCAAGAATCTAGGCATGGCCAATCTTAGCTACTCTATAAAAGTTTTCTAACGGCTCAGTACACTCCCTTGCTTTTGGCCAAAAAAAAAATGGAACTTGTAAAAAGTACACAATATGTTTGCTGCTGATTTCACCATATCAGAATATACCAGAAGATTCCATGTTTGTTAAACATGGTCAAAGTCCCTGTGTTTTATGGTTAAACCGGTTAAACGACCATTTTTGAACGTTTAGCCCCCATTTGTCATGGATCACCTACCCGCCCAGCGACCCCCAGCTGACCGTCAAGCGGCTGCAGGGTCTTTCCCAGGCCCATGTCGTCGGCCAAAATGCAGCCGCAGCCATTGAAGTCCTTGAGCCCCATGAGACAGTCGAAAAGAAACTGCACCTGGGGCCAAAATGAGTGATACATTTTGGGTAAAGTACGATGTTCGGAACACATGGGGTAAAGTATGACTTAAGTCCTTTTGGAAAAACTAATAAAATGTGGGGAATGTGTGTGTGTGTGTCGCTTTTGTAGAGGATGCAAAAGATGTGCTATCACTACTTACCGATTACCATGATTACCCATGATTAGGGGATTACACCCCTGATCAATGACCGTGGGGTCTGGAACGTTGATTTCCAAAAGTAAAGTAGACGTCAGGGAGTTTGGGGCGCCTGGGGTCTAGCATGATGGTGATGCAATGTGGGGCTACCATGTTANGAGCCACACCAGAAGCACTCTGACCACTGCCACTTTTGCATCAGCTTCTTGCAGATAGCTCTTCAGAACAAGCAACTAAGGAACAGTGTCATGGCTTATCCTTGTTTTATGTTTTTGATGAAATCAGTTTGATGCATGCTTTCCATTGATTTGCTCTGGGATGCGTTNCAAGCAACTAAGGAACAGTGTCATGGCTTATCCTTGTTTTATGTTTTTGATGAAATCAGTTTGATGCATGCTTTCCATTGATTTGCTCTGGGATGCGTTTCCGTTGATGTCCATGGATGATCTTTCTTCATGCACCGATTGGAGGTTTTGGAGGTCTAAATGTTGAAAGCCCCATGGTGAAAAGATGCTTTTCCACACACGAGCATTGGTTCCACCATTCTAGACCTCATCACATGCTGCTACCATGCCAGGAGAAAGTGAATCGAAGCCTTCTGGGGAAGGGCTTTGTCAAGGCATGATCATGTGGATTCATTTGGGCNGGTTTCCTGGTTTGTTTTTCATGTGCCATGGAATTTGGATGCATGGCCCTTGGGTGGAAAGGTTTTGGAGGTCTAAAATTGAAAGCCCCATGGTGAAAAAATGTTTTTCCACAGACGAGCATTGGTTCCACCATTGTAGACCTCATCACATGCTGCTACCATGCCAGGAGAAAGTGAATCGAAGCCTTCTGGAGAAGGGCTTTGTCAAGGCATGATCATGTGGATTCATTTGGGCCAGGGTTGGCTTTGAAGCCAGGTGTCATAATTCTATCCAAACTTAGTAATGATGTGTGATGTGGGTTGCGTGGTTTCCTGGTTTGTTTTTCATGTGCCATGGAATTTGGATGCATGGCCCTTGGGTGGAAAG
>BGPT01002909.1:27408-47001 GCA_003297045.1 Symbiodinium sp. clade C Y103
CTAGGGTCTACTTTGCTACCTGGACCATCTTAGACCCTCTCCAGCTGGACCCTGCAGGCCCACCCATGTTAGACCCTCAGTACTTGAGGGTATGGAAAAGGGACATCGGATGGCTGGGCTGCAATACCACAGTGAAATTTGACATGTGGATGTTTGCCTCTTGTATAGTGGGATATAGTGGGTGATGAATCACAAATGGGTAGGTTTCAATATCACCAAATTGAACTAAACTAATCATCCAATTTTGGGGGAGTTAAACGATTTGAAAATATTGAAAATGATATGCACAATTCCAGCAGGACAATCATTTCAAACCACATCCAGGACGGGGACAGGTCGGGTCAGTTCTGACAAAAGGGGATGGGAAAAGAGTTAAGGATTTCGACCTGGCAGCACCAGCACCAGCACCACCACCAGCACCAGCACCAGCACCACCACCAGCACCAGCATCATCATCATCATCCTCGTCATCGTCATCGTCGGCAAATGCGGACCCTTCCAAGTTGAGTGTTTCGCATCACCTCCATCAGCTCCAGGACATCCCATCCGTTGGGCCGGGCCACGCCGATACGCTGATGCTCACGCAGTTTGCAGGACACGTCGAAGTCGACGATGACTTCCTCCACGCTAGGTGAGCAGGGCACCAAAAGGCACCAAACATTCAGACCACGGGGGTAACCCAGATACCATCATTGGGGAATCCAAACAGAATTGGTATATAAATCCCTGTGAAAGTGGATTGATGACCATCACAAGGACAAAGTATAGAATCCAACGTTTGGCCATTAACTATGATCAATATTATTAACCATTATTAACCACCACTAACCATTGAGGGCTAACAACTATTATATAACCACTAATAGCTATTAATAATGAATCATTATTAGACATTATTGACCATATTAATTTCTATGATTGAGCATACTATCAACCACTATAAACCACTATAAGCACATATCTCTTCGAACGTTGCTCGGACTGTGGCAATTCCCAGGCCTTCCGGTGCTCAGGGTCATCGGCTGGCGGGGTCCACAGCACCAATTTGTGCGAGGCGATCGTGGCTTCATCCACCGGCTCCTGCGGAAGATGGCGGCCCAACAAACACAGTGAATCACCAGGGTTGTTGGTTGCTGCAAATCCCTGTCATGGTTGGTTAAATCCTCATTTTTTTGCATATGGTGGATGGTTACAAGTCCCTAGTTTTGACGGTTATGTTCTAATATGTCAAATATGGTTGCAGTATGTGAAATTACCATGTTTCATGGTTCTTAGTCCCTATTTTGACGGTTTTTCCTCACCATTCGTCATGGGGATTTGCCAACCACCCCTAGCAGCTAGGCCCCCGATAGCTCGTTCAGATGTTGGTGGTGGTGAATAAGCCCAAAACATAAACCCTTATTATTGTGGAGGTCACCTAACTGCCTGAATACCCACGACTTTATCGACTACATCACCATACTTTGGATGGATAAAAACCCTCCTAAATCATGGTCAACTCATGTCAAATCCACATGTACAGATGAATTTCCCAAAAAAAAAACAGTTGATGGGTATCAACGGCACTTTTTAACTAGGGATTTTCCCTTAAATATGTGTTTGTCAATTGCTCTTAAGTCACAGGAGGAGTCCTTCCACCCCTGTGACTCTGACTGCTCGGCACCTCCGGAGGCTTCTCGTCTTCCACGAAACGTTTCACCGTGGCCACGCTGGAGCCACTGAAGTCGCGCAGGCGGCTGCCCAGGGTTCTGGCGGCAGAAACACTGCTGAAGAGGTGTGGTACCTATGTCAGATATGTTTTTTTTTCAGTAACCCAAAATAGATAGAAAAGTAAAATCCTATGAAGATAGTGGTAAATTGCAGTTCAATTTCAGACACACCAATATTCAAGAACATGAAGTATATATTAAGTAGATTTAGGATGATTTAGATCTACAGTATCATGATCTATCTGAGGTCCCTTAAGTGGCAACTCTAACTGGGAAAATGGAGCGAAGCTGATAAGCCATCAAATTTGGGGCATCCTATTTTCAGACAAGCCCATATCGATTGGAGGTTCCTGGGTTTTTGTTCAACTGTTTTCAGCTCAGCAAGGAACTCCTTCATATGGGGGACCCCAAAACCAAGTGTTTTCCTCTGCAAAATCATCATCATTTTTGGAAGACCTTGGGGGCCCTTTTTGTTGTGAAACCTCCATGTGAGGCGTGGCGGTTTCAACTCCCTCACCCTTTGGTCTAGGAGTCCAGGCCTTTTACCAAGTCCCTCCAAGGCTTGACCCCTGGGGCATTTGAAGGGCCGCCAGACGATTGGTTTCTCATCTTGCGTCAGCTGCAGCATCGGCATGATCGATTCCCTGTCGGTCGCAAGGGAATGCAAACGTCATGAAATGGCTAGCAAGAACAAGGGTTGAAGCTTGGATTAAAAAGCACGAAAAGAAGCACGGAAGCACTTTCCAGCATACTGGTGTATGTGGATAAAATCCATCTGCAACAGCTGCTAGGAGGTTCATCGATCTGCGGGGGTCCATTGAATTGAGGTACATCATGAAATATTGTCAATAATGGTTGGGGGATATGCAACAAACAACAGTGGAGAGTTGAGATTTGCTCGAGCGGATGCAAGCAACGATGATTGGGAATTTGAGCTGAGTTGCTATGAAAGATGTCGCCATTATCGGTTGGTGTCATTCCATTCATTGGCATTACCAATGTCTTGTACTATCATGACGTTTCACACAGCACAAAAAATACATATCCGGGTCACCCAAATGAGCCCATTTTTGGATGGTTTCAGTAAACCTCCTTTTTGTAGGTCCGAAGAAGCCTCTTACTGTTACTCATTTGGCTACTCTTGTTGTAGGATCTGCTGCTGTGCATAATTGGTGTATCTATCACATCTTCCTCCGAACTCACCCAAAAGAGGTTCCCAAATGGTGGTTGCTTAAATTGGGGGATCTCCAAGTCACTATGGGTTTCAATACTAAAATACTGATACTAAGTCATGGTCTAATTTAGATGATTTGGGGCATGACTTAGGAAACCTCCAAATGAATCGAAATGATCCAACCCCCCATCTGGCCTGATGATATACATCCTTCCTTCTGGCCCCAGCTGCATGGGAGATTTCCCCGCTCCGCATTGCACTAGACTTGCTGCTGTCGGGGCGGCCACCAGCTCTCTTCCCCCTGGAGCGTTGCGGAGGCTGGGTCGACCTGGGTGAAGGGTTGGTGATGGGTTTCTGGCGGTTTGAACATGGAGGATGACGTGAGATACTGTGAGGTACTTTCAAGGCGTACCATATCCCATGCAGAATGGGTTTCTTGAAATCATATATGGCAATTCTCCTTGACCATCCCAGATATATAAGTGGAGGATGTTAGTAACCACAATGACCCCAGTGAAACAATGCAAAAAATGGAGGCGACCCAGGAATGGGAGACATCACCAGTCACAAAGATGGTGCGCTTTTGACCCCCTTTCAATGGGATGTTCATATGCCCTCCAGTAAACTATCATAGCTATGGAAAATCACCATGTTTAATAGGTAAATCAACTATAAATGGGCCATTTTCCATAGCTATGTTAGTTTGCCAGAGGATATGTTGTTTTTTTTGCACTGCCAGAAATGCATTGTTCAGCAAGAAGTCGATCATCAGCCAGAAAGAAACTGACTCTTCTTTTTCAAAAAATCATCAACTGGCTGATGCTTATGTCCGTGATATGATTATGATACGGTGTTTATTGATTGTGATATGATATATATATATATATATAATGTTTATTAATATATATATATATGTGTGTTATGAAATGATATGATATAATGTTCTATTTCATGATATGTGTATTTCATGAACTCTTCCATACCCTTGCTGCCCACCCACCTGGCGCCCGTGTGCCGCGTGCTTTGGGTGCCATGATGGCCGGGGCACATGGACTCCGAACGGAGCCAAAAGGTCAAAGCTGGAACTGGAAAATGGATAACTTCTGTATTTTCAGCAATTATTCTCTAGTTATTACATCAATTGTCCAATGTAAACTACTGCAGGTACTTTTTCAGGGCATTGGATAACTTCCGTGTGTTCTCCTTTCTTGAAACTCTTGTTCGAATGAATTACCCATTTATAGTTGCTATTTTCTGTTTGCCAGCTTCAATTGCTGGCCAGCGTCTAGTGCTGGTTTCGTTTGGTCAGTTTCCGAAGTTGGAAAAACATATTTGTGTATGTCCGGAGTCCATAGAGGTATCTATATATATATATATATACATACACATACTGTATGAGTCTGGTTGGTAACAAAGTTCAACGTCTGCTGACGGTGCTTTCACCTTGTTTCTTGTTGCCATTTGCAGCTGTACAAACGATGTGAAATCTTGTCTGCATGGTTTCCAGCTGCAGTTGCTGTCCTCTGCTCAGCTGATGGGAGCAATTTCCCTGAGCCCAAAAAAACAGATCCTGGCTGAATCGCGGCAAGACTGGAAAGCTGTCACCCCTGCAACCTCTGTCTTCACTGGTGTCAACACCTGAGGTCCGAACTACTTCCAGACTTCCTTCCAAAGAGCGAGCGTGTTCCTGGCGAGGAGGGCCCTGCCTTTGTCAAGAATTTGGAGAATCCAGAAGAATGTGTGGTTTACCCTCCTGCAATCAAAGGTGGCGATGGAAAGCGCCTTTCTATACACGTTCTTCCCATTAAAACCTGAATTTGTAGTGGATGTTCAATTGCCATGTTTGATTGCCGGAGGGTAGTACTTGTCCTGACCAGTCCATCGGGCTGCTTTGATCGATCGGTCTTGGACTTTTGACCCAGAACAATAAATTGATGCCCATGCACGACAGCTCCAAATAGACAGTGGATATCTACAAATGCAATTGTTTTTGTGAAGGGGGTTACCCGCAAAATGACAAACAACGTCATGTTACTTTGTACTGGCTCAGTTACTGACTACTGGTGGCGTTGGTTAAAACAAACTGCGGATTCGCCAAAAACCAATGTCAATTCACTTAAAAAATAATATGTTGAAGCATTACATTATTTCCCACTTCCTTGCAGGAAAAACCTATTCATCTTGGATCTCCATGGCTCTTCAATCGGGGTCCATCAATACTATGGGCGTCTGCTGCACCTTCAAACGTCGGCTCATTCTGCCTTCCACGCCCCAGATCCTCAGGGAGCTGGGGAGCAACACTCAGCGTGCAATCGGGGACTTGTTCAATCCTCGTCATCCTTCTTAGAATGGACATGTTCAGGGTGATTTTACCCTGCATTGCTGGACATGCCCAATCCATGATTCATTGGTTGAAGATAATTAAATGATACTAAATACCCATTGTTCATCATTAAATCCACTTTTTTGTGATGGTTGTAGCTCCACACTTTCAGACATGCGCACATTGACTGGCCCTCACAGCTTGAACCAAGCCACTGAAGTTGTCCCTCACTGGTGGTGCAACAAACCTGGAAACTCGCGCGACTTGTATTCATGAAGATAGAGAAACAAAATCGTATTACCCTCTGGCTATTTAACATAGACCCTGAGAATAGCTATTTTTAGAGGAAACTCATCTTCCAATCCCTATCTGCCAGGGTCTATGTTAATTTACCAGATGGTAATATATATAGTGTAAATTACTTCTCTATGATTGTCGGTTAGAAGGGATATCTAGACTGTGGTACTGGGGTAAAGCCAATAATATTGTGCAATGATTAATGGTGGGGCAATTGTGGAATATTTGCGGGATAGTTCTGGGAACAATCATAAAAAAAAACATGTCCAATTGGGGTTTATGAAGTTGGGTCTACACCTATTTGGGATTATGTTTATTCTAACCCCCAAATGGTTGCTACCTGGGATGGTTTGTGGCATCATCGGTTCAGAACGCTTCAGCCAACAAGGCGCTTCCAGGGAACCCTACACAGGGAAAATCGTGCCTACCGTAGGCTTTGCTTTTAAGATTCTGCAAGGAGTTCTATGGGAATCAAAGGCTTTCAAAGAATGCTTCCCGAAAAGCGCTTGCAAAGAAAGAATATATAATATATTAACATATATTATATATATACATATATATATATATATTATATATATACATATATATATATATTATATTATATATATATAATATATTATATATAATATATTATATATATAATATATTATATATATAATATATATTATATATATAATATATATTATATATATATAAGATATACATGTGTATATATATATATGTATACATATATCCATCCTTTAAATGGTCGGCCATCATTTTGCAGGCAGGGACCACTCACTGCCAACCACCAGCCCAAGACTCCTGGCCTCCAATCCACCCGGAGCCAGGACAGACCAGGTCAGTGGTTCTCCGGTCCGAAAGCACTGAAGCTCCTCACGCAGGAAGAGCGCCCAAGGAATGTGGGACGCACACCCTCTGGTAAACTCGCACTGACCACCAGAAAAATGGTGTTCAAGATGTTCCACTTCGCAGCAGCCAAATGTCACACCAAGCAATATACATGAAAAATTGAGTCGGTTTACTCAATTTCCACGCCATTTAATGTGGTCCTTCAAGAAAACTGAAAACAATGACCCCGAAATTTCATGCGTTTTGTTTCATGTTATATAAACATCATCGAATTATCCTAGCAGCTGGTGAAACTGCGAAATTGGTACCATGATTCCCCTGATGGGTCACCCTGTCCCTTGGATCAGGTGGCCTTTCTGAGGGCGATATTGAAGATGCGGATGCACCCATCTTCACAGGCCGTACCTTACGAGGCGGATCCCTTGGGGGGGTCGCAGAAATGACAGGGACCTTTGGGATTCAAAGGAAAAAACATGAAGAATCAGGCATTTCAGGAATCAGGAGAAAAATGATCCTTCAAAAGTATTCGGTATGAGTTCAGAATCCTGCCCAACATTTTATTAACAAGGGAAACTGATCAAATATCGATAGCTGCAGCTGTTACCATGCACCAGGCCGCCATTGACCTGGCCCCAGCGGTGGCCGGGTGACAGATGCACTTGTTGCACTGGGTGAAGCTGATGGTCCGAATGAAGTTCCTCAGCTGCCAAAGGACCCCCCTGGTACTGGGGAGAGCAGGTAAAACCCGCGGTTTTTAAGGACGGAATCAAGAGATTTGGGGTATGTGTCAACTCCTCAGTAGATGGAATACGAAATGTGACAGTGGAAAGTCCCCAATTTGCGGGTGGCTCGCTATTCCTGCTGCTGATCAAACTACCGTAAATGTGGCTAATCATGAATCCTAACGTAACAGGCCACTACTGTGCATCGCAGTTGTTAAGTGTTATGGCACCCAGTTGCAAGCCAACAATCCTACCACCTGGCATAGTTCATGGGCCCATGAACGCCAGGACATTAACCTTTTATTGTCTATCCCATCGTCCAGCATCCTCTCCCTTCCCCAGCCTCTTTTGTGCCATCCCGCCCCAGGTTTGATGCTGAAATCACCCATGTGTCAGATTGCTCATTGTATAATATATAGATAGATACATATACATACCATTAAATCCCATGGATATCCCCATTTTTGATGGCTGAATCCACCGAATATACTTCTCTGCTGTTGGAGATATTTCTATATATCCATTCCCATTCTATATACTGTATATACGTATACATACACAAACACATCCACATCCACATGCACATACACATACACATACACATATACATATACATATACATATACATATACATATACATATACATATATACACACTGTTCATACGTACAAGTGTATATATATATATGTATAGATATATATTGTATATTATAATATATTGTATATTATATATTATACATCATACACCATGAATCATCATATATCATATCTTCCATATCCCAAGTAGATCCCACTACCATTGGTGCGAAAAAAAATCCTCCCGTGTCGGGCCAGGTCTCGGATGTTTGAAGCTGGCCACGTGATCGAAGATCCGCGTGTCAAAGACCCGGGCCTCCCTGAAGCTGGGAACCCCTGACACTAGCCCCGCGGTGCACTGGTCTTGTTGGGTACCAAAGAGGTAATCAAAGGTTGAATAAAACGTGAAATCCCAGGAAAAATGAACACTGGCATGATTTTGGGGGAATTAAAGGGGACTTGATGGGGACAGAATCATAAATTTGCCAACAAATTATGGCTAAATGTGGTGTTTACTGGTGTTAAATGGTGTTTATAGTGGGAAAATCATCACTTCCACATTGTAGTTGCTCCAAATTATCAACCCCTCATGTTGGGATGCTTTTAGATCCTCCAAAAAAAACCGCCCTTTGTGGGCCCCCAAGCTCCCGTCAAGGCACCCATCCAGGCATCCACTGCCCATGTATCCTGGGGCCGCAGTGCGGTATATCATCTCCGGAAGTCTAAAACGGAGACTAGCTGCGGAAAAAAAATGTATATATATATATATACATATACAGAACTCATCTTCCAAAGCCAGAGCGATTCCATCTGAATCTGACTTTCGGACACGAACTTGAGTTCCACAGTGTTTCTGCACCCAGCCCTCCAGCACTGATCCCTGATCTGGCTATGGCTCAAAAAACGGGTGCGGAACGGTACGCGGTGATCCGGACGTATGGAACGAAGGAGTTACACAAATGGTCTGAAATGAATTCAATCTCTGCAAAAGGGTATGGATCGAGGGTATGGATCGGGGGTATGGATCACGGGGTATGGATCGCGGGTATGGATCGCCTGTGGGTCCGGGGTATGGATCGGGACCTTACATTTTGAGCTGCAGCCATCTAGGTGTGTCAACTTGGGTGCCCCAACCTCCCATGGTTTCCACCATTGTGGGGTCAATTCCCTCTTTTGAGACAACCCCATAATCCATTTTGAAGGGCACATTCCGATAACTCACCAACCTGAAGAGTTCTATCATGTGGCTGGGAAACTCTTGGAAGCTCATTGGCTCCCCATTTCAACATAGCTCCGAACCGTTCCCTACCACCGGAGTAGCCAGCCACCGTGCCAGCCAGCGTCGATTGTTGGGTGAGAACGCCACACAGGTCACGGCGTCGGGATGTTCCAAGGAACAGAGAGGAGGGTTGATCTGGTGTCCTGGCCCGCCCAGCCATTGGAGCCCCGGAAGCTGTGAATCATCCAAGTTTTGGTCATGTTTCGCAAACGAATGGTGATTAGGGGATCCCATGAAGGAAGCATGGCCAAAGGAGATCCCCATGCGGAAATTGAACAGAGTGTATCAGTGGATTGAATTGGTGACTTTCTAGTTATATTGATTTCCATTGTCAGGTTAATTTCTCAAAGTGTACAATTACACATGCTGAAGACGCTATCAAAAGCCAACCAGTCCCCTGGGAAAAAAAAATGAGCTGGGGACAAACTGATCCCCCCCGCTCATGGCTGCAAATATTAACCCGTAAAACTGTACCCTTGACAACTCGCGGTAGCAAAAGAAACTCCTCATCCGACAAGTGCTGAGAAAAACACACAAATTACATACATATCATATAATCACAGGATTTTGATTGCCAAAACAATCACGGCTCTTATCTGGATAAATCATAGTACAATTGTTTACTAAAAACTGAACACTTCGGCCAACTAACATCCATTAAGACATCCATTAAGACATCCATTAACTAGGATAGCTACCCCAATCCTATCCACCCTCTGGGCACCTCCCCCATCGACCTGCCCACGCTCGGTGTGGAAGACCTGGCCGTCGTCATGGACGTCTAGGGCGAGTTTTCTTTTTGCAAAAACCATGAGGCAAAATGAATTCTGAAAACTCTATGCTGATTTTTAGGCAAAGATGAAAGATATGTGTATATATATATATATATATTGGCTTGAAAACTGATGATGAAACTGAAGTATGAAAACTTGCAATCTCTGGAAAACTCTGTAGCTCATTGGCTTGCTCTCGAAGCAGATTCACCTGTGACCTATGAGTTGGGGTCTCAAAATTTCAAGCTGGACCCATGGATCTTTCACAAAACACGTATTGCCACAGGCAAACATTAGAGTTGATACCATAACTGTGCTGTGTATATCTGTATGTGTAGATATACGTCTAACTAAGTTGTACAAGTGGCGATTCACCAACCTGAAATAGGGTCATTTGGAGGTGGTACATTCACAGCATCCTTACAGGGGGCCGTGCAACCCTGCGTCCGGCTTCGTAGCAAACATGGCTGTGAGTCAAACCGTGTAGAAAGTCTGGACTGGTATATAGATAGTACTGTACTAGATATTAAATGAATCAAATCTTTACTACAAATAGCAATAAGATGTGGCTCTCATACCTACAATTATCACTGTGTCCATCTACCTTGTGCTATCGGAACTTTCCAAACTTGGGTCTTCTAGACGGAATCATCGGAATCACTCTGAAGTTTAGTGATCGACCCAACCCCACTTACAAGCAGTGCTTTAACCTCAGTCAAATCCTAGCCAACCCCATGGGCAGGTACAACCACACTTAGACTAACATAGATAGATATGAAAAAAATCAACCGACCATTTCCATTGTAGATCACTTCCAGTGCAAATCCATGGATTTCCATAGCCTTTTGTAGGTGCACTGGAGGGTAATCACTGTACGAGGGCCCCATTTCATTGCTGATCACGGCCAGAGCTTCAACCTGGGCCCGCGCACCGACAAGAGGCCGAAGTAGCGTTGCGCCCCCGAAGCGAAGGCAACGCGCGTCTGGCGATGGGGTATCCAGGTTCCAACGGAATAGCTTGGATTCATACAATAGGGATTCCCCCACAATGGATTTTTGGCTAATAATGGGAAACGTCCTAAAATGTTGGGATTCTAATGGGATTCAGTGGAATATCATTGGGCAAATTTTCATTGCAATGGTTGGTTAATCGGGACCCTCAATGATTCTCATCCTTCATTAAGGAGCTTTTGTAAGCCAGGGGACCCACAAATACCAGTTGAAGACTTTCAGAAATTCACCCTCCAGTCTTCCCCAAAAAGTTGAACCCCCCTCGTGAAACCAGGCCCTCGGGCGGACCTGATCGGGGGAAAAGCAGGCATGGTGAATCGGATCTTCCAATTTCCACCTGAGCCACAGTGAAAAACCACGAGGAAGTCGTCCAAGGTAGCTGAGAATGCCCAGTCTTCATGAGGAAAAAAACAAACATGACATGCACCTGGATACCCTCGGGTCATTGAATATAATATGGATAGTGGCCAATTTATAGATGATCTGTACGCAGTGCATCTATTTGAAATTGTGATTTTCTGCTTTTGTCCATTGCTATCTTCAAGTACCAGAAGGTCATCCGTGATAAACCACAAACCTGAGTTCATGCCATCCAATTCACGGCTGACCCAACAGCCACCGCATCATTTAATTGTGAGGTCAGCAATGAGGGCAATGAGTGCGCTGTAAATCATCAAGATATCAAGTACTGAACTCTTGCTTCCACTCAGTTAGGGGTACTGTACTTCTAAGCTCTTTTACGGGCTCCAAGGCCATTATTCTTCACAAATAAATCTGCAGACAGGTTCAACAAATGCAGTGCGCAGTGCGCAGTGCGACTAAGTCACTTTGTCGTTGGCATCCGCAAGTCCATATTGCCTTGGAAAGTTTCAGAGTCTCACAATGTAAATGTGATGGCTGCTTTCCGGGAACCTGACATAGCCACGTTAAATGGCCATGTTGAATAGGTAAATCATCTACAAATATGTAATTTATGGACAATTTTTCATGGTTATCTTAAATTTGCAGAGGGTAGCCACTTTTGATGGGACCACTCGCCACTTTTGAGCAATGGCTTTTCAACCCTTGTGCAGATCGGAAATCTGGCTGGCTTCAGGAGTCTTCAGCTTACAAAAACAAACATCACAGACTCAATGAGAGTACAAAATGAAACATCCCCATCAAGCGGCATCAGTTGTACACCTACTGAGGACTGTATACGCCATGATTGAATTGGCTACGCTATACCACATGCTGCACCCGCACGTTCATGAGGGTTTGAAACTGGCGAATCCCAAAGGCTGATGATCATGTTCCTGATTAAGTTTGCCATCAGCAGGGCGCCTATGTCCCAAATTCGCGCCACGCGATCGCGCGCCGTAGTCAACAGCAGTCGGTCCTTAAGGCAAACAGCAAACCATGTTCCGGGATCTTCCCATGCACATCATATCAATTTTGACTAATAAACATGAGGATTTTATTGGAGGAAGCCAAGTATGAATGGGACAAACCCCGGAAATGAATGGAAATGGCGACTTATGATCACCAAGGGCTTTTGCCACTTAGTTTCGCGGACCAAAGATGCCCAAATTTGAACAAATATGGTCATTCTCTTTGGGGATACAAGCCTCAAAAATGGAATTTGTGAGCTGCGGAATATGGGAATTGCTGGAAAAAATCCTTTGGGGTCAGTTCATTCATGGATTCTCCCAGAATCTGTCCTGCATCGAATAGCAAAAAAACATTTCACTCACAACATCCTGGGATATCCTGGGTTTGAGGGATTGCCCTGGACCCCAAAAATCAGCTAGTTTCAATATGTTTCAATTGCGTAACCCATCCCTAAACATTTTTTTCATTGGGTATCATCATCCCGAGTTGGGATGAAAAAGTGGTGAATGGGCATGGGTCAGACCCGAGTTATGTGGATGTTCAGCTCCTCAAATTTAGAATAATGATGTTGATGATGTATGATGATGTTGGATCTCTTTGATTGATTTTGACCTACCCCTAAGTATCATCGAAAGAATACACCCACCAAGCAATCAACTTAAGCCTCCTACATCCTCCGTTCACCACGCCGCCCGACGCCCGAGCATCGTATTGGGCGAAGGTGATGGAGGTCAACCATCCAGCATGGTGGAGGTAGTAGAACTCCTCCCCTTTCTTCAGGTCGGGATGGTCCTCCTGCCACCAAAAACCCATGCAGATCCTGAGCCCCCCATGGTGTCTGGCATGGCTCCAAAAAAGCATCCCAAAGATGTGGTGGGATGACTTCATCCTCCAGTTCGACCTTTTTTTTCTGGAACAATCATCCAACCACAAAAAAATATTCAAAAAAAATCGGAAACACCTACAACTTCCCATCCCTCTGCTGGTTGTTCGATCACGTTTCGCAATTTTTGCTATTACCCTACCCCCGTCTTGTGCTAATTCACAAACCTCAAATGTCACCAAACCCTAATCACCAAGTGGTTGGTGCAAAAATCAAAAACTGAAAAACAGACTCCTCATTTCGGGGGGTCATCATCCCATGTCAGTGGTTACAAGTTACAAGTAGTATCTACACATAGATATGTATATATACATATATACACACATTTGAAATGGCCAACCAGATTGATGGCTATATCCCCATGATATCACAATTGTTCCTGGTTGACCAGTCTTCAAAACCCTCTGTCGTCTCTTTATACTGCCTGGTTAAGGCATTCAGACAATGGATTATGACAAATTCAAATGAATATCGGATAGTATAATCTCCGAACTAATCATCACAATTGTATCACCATGTCATTGACGGTTAAAGTCCTTCCAGATGATTTGCAAGTCCACAATGTATACGTCTAATTAATAGTACTTACATATCCCCATCATCCCCATCTGTTGATACTTAGAATCCCCAAACCAATCGTGCCTAAAATGTGGTTGAATCGCCATGAAATCCCCAACCTCATCATCCACCAACCGGGATGGTCATCGGAACGAAATGGCACCTCCGGGAACAGCGGCAGCATGCGGCAGTGCTGGTCATCGCAGCCGGTGCAGACATACCTGGCGTGGGAGTCACAATGGAGGGCTATCGAAAAAAAGAGTAACTGGATAAGCCGCAATAATCCGTAAGAATCCATAATAATCCATTGCAATCCATAGTACTCCGTGTATGCCTGTTTTATATGTATATGTACATATGTGCATAGGCATGTACAGACGTGTATGGACATGTATAGTCCTATGTAGAGATATCTAATATGTATATGTATAGTCCTATGTAGAGATATGTATAGATACGTAACTGGGTGCATCCCATTTATAACTGGATTGTAAGTTTCAAGTAGCTTATTGTCCACGTATTGAGTGGGAGACAAATCCAAGCAGAGCTCCGCACCAGAAATTCCCATAGGATGTATATGGACATTCAAGGGTCACAATGCCATTGGAATATACTAGTTGATGTGCATTCCTTGAGCAAGTAGTTTATGACCATGGGTACAACCGAGTTGCGTTGATATATATGGCCGCAAAAAATATACACATACAGTATATGTATATTTACATATGACATATGTAAGTATGTGTGAAGACAGACAGAGAGAGAGAGAGAGAGAGAGGAATTATCAGCCATGTACTAGCAGACTAGCTCGCAGCAATCATCCAAGTATGGTTTACCCAATGTGAAAAATGATCAGGAACGGCAAGGCGTCCACTGCTACCAGTTCGGATGTTTAGAAAACGTGTCTCTTCCTTGCAACAACGATGGAACTGTTTGGGTCAAGTCCAAAGAAACTGTTCAAAATCAGGAAAGCCTGGATAGGTAGTCATTATGTGAAGAAAGTAACTGTTTCTTCACATCATCCCATTCTACTGGCTAGTTTATTGGGTTTCCACGCTGGCACACCGTAATTATTGCAGTACATCACTCCTACATACTCCTCAAATGTCCGGCCAATTCTGATTTTGGGCACTACTCAAATGGCCATAAACCAAGATGAACATGATCTTCCAACGTTTGCCCCTTGGATTTTCACCACCCGAACCCTCTCCCCATGGCCCCCTTTTCTCGGCCTCCCACTATGGCTGATGGTCGCGCAACGCACCAACTCGTTGTGAATGAACTTGTGAAGCCTTGGTGATGCCCCTGCTGGGTCCACTCCGTAGGCAAAAGCATTGAAACACCAAAATCATAGGGATTTGTGTCAATATGTTTGGGGCATCACGGTTGAATGTTCAAAACCCCATGTTTGCGAGTGCAAGTGCTGCAAGTCCCCGGTAGGGCATATCTCTTCATCATCTCAACCAATCCTGATTTGGAAACCATCAGAATTCCAAGCATGAAGCCAGTAGGAATCTTGTTCATTCACATCATCTCTTCAAAATGATTACCGTAATAGTCAGACACACTCAAATTCAAGATTCATCAATATTCATTGGTTTTTCATAAGGTGAAGAGCCCAGGATCCCCATGTCATGGTTCAATTCTCCCAATTCCAGGCTTGCTCCAAACACCCCGCGTACAATAGTGGTAAATTGGCTAGTTATATATGGAGGTTAAATGACCCATTTACACCCCTTGTGGCTATCATTTACCTACGATGGCTTCGAGCAACCCTGATTTCTGATGATTAAATTGTCTCGCTATATGGGGGTTTCCTAAAATGGGGGTACCCAAAAATAGATGGTTTATAATGGAACATACTATTAAAATGGATGATTTGGGGGTACCCCTATTTTAGGAAACCTCCATATCTATCATCATCCCAGCAACGGCTTCTGCGAAATTCGGTCGAAGATGCGGCAGGTCTTATCCTGGCCCGGGGAATCCCATGCCCCGGAGAGATGGAGGATTGAGTGAAAATATGAAACATAATCCTGGTTAATTTTTATCACTGCTGGTTGAATCCTGGTTAATTTAGTATATGAAACCAATGAAAAATTTATAATTGCTGGTTCATTTTCACTCAACCATATACAATTAGCAATTTATGACTAATTAACCAGCTATTATCCAATTCAACCATATTTGAATTTAACCAGCAATTATGGAGCATTGGAATGGGGAATTTACATGGATTGACCGATTTACCCAGGAACAATCGGCAGAATTCCATCCCTCAATCAGTTTTTCGCTTGAGGGGTAAATATTAATACTACGGGGAAGGGATTAGTATCGGGATGTGGACCATTCAACTATCTATATGTCTATATATACTAATGACTATTATACAACTACTATGCAGCGTGACATGTGTATATAATTGTATGTGCGTGAAAATTAAATATGGAATACATAATTTGTGGTTCCCCAACCGTGTGCCAACCGCCCACGCCCGTAGCTGCCCCTTATCGAACCTCGCCAAGGCGGACTAGACAGAAATATCTACTAGTAGGAGTAGGTGAGATGTTCCCAGTCAAGGATTCTGTGTGTCCAAGAAATGATGCATTCATCAACTGTACTTGCATTCTGACAAGTACATAACATTGGCGGTTAATATAATATACTGCTACGCCATATCCCATTGTCATGTATCCAAGCAATCCCAAACATAACAAAAAACAATAGGATGAACTAGCAACAGTTGCAATGTTATACATATGTTGGCATTTGGCATTTGGATTGGATGTATCAGAAAAACTTCGGAGCCCAGCGCGATCAGCCTCTGATGCAGTGCAGATCTGGGTCCCGTCGTCGTTGTAGCAGCATCCCAGCATCTGTGCAGTGCAAAAAGGAGGGGTCTGCGGACCTTTGACTTCAACCATCACAAATATCCCAGATTTTGAGAGAAACGTCTAGAACTGGTTTCAGTTTTGGGCTGATCGACATGCAATCCGTCCAGATAAGTTTTTTACCTCATATAGCTATATATTGGATACGAGTCCAGGGAAGTAGGCTGCCGTGGCCCTATGGTATCTGGTCAGTTCTGGTTGATGTGGTATTCCAATATAAACGACCCCCACCAGCAATAAATGTGGGGCATTGCAAGCACCGCGGTATATCCAACCAGGAACCCAAATCGGCCAATGGGGATGATTTACTATTGGGTTTACCTCACAGCCAACTAGCCCCAATCCGCGGGACTTTCTGACCATGGTATACCATCTTTCTTTGACACAAGCCTAACCCCAACTCATCCCATGTTTTGTGGACCAGCAACGGGCATGCGCAACTCAAAAAGCAAAATCCTCAGAATGTCAAAACAAATCTTTTCAATTCAAATCTTCTTCAGAAAGAAATCACGCGTTGCTCACCAAGACCGATTGATGGCTAAAGCTGTTGAGACTGCTTGGCAAGGTCACTCCTTCCAGGCTCTGGTTAAACCCATGGCCAAATGTCAAGGTCTGAAGACTGCTTGGCAAGGTCACTCCTTCCAGGCTCTGGTTAAACTGACCACCAAATGTCAAGGTCTGAAGACTGCTTGGCAAGGTCACTCCTTCCAGGCTCTGGTTAAACTTATCGCCGAATGTCAAGGTCNCTCTGGTTAAACTGACCACCAAATGTCAAGGTCTGAAGACTGCTTGGCAAGGTCACTCCTTCCAGGCTCTGGTTAAACTTATCGCCGAATGTCAAGGTCAGAAGACTGCTTGGCAAGGTCACTCCATCCAGGCTCTGGTTAAACTTTTTGCCAAATGTCAAGGTCTGAAGACTGCATGGCAAGGTCACTCCTTCTAGGCTCTGGTTAAACCCATAGCCAAATGTCAAGGTCTGAAGACTGCTTGGCAAGGTCACTCCTTCCAGGCTCTGGTTAAACTGACCACCAAATGTCAAGNCTCTGGTTAAACCCATAGCCAAATGTCAAGGTCTGAAGACTGCTTGGCAAGGTCACTCCTTCCAGGCTCTGGTTAAACTGACCACCAAATGTCAAGGTCCGAAGACTGCTTGGCAAGGTCACTCCTTCCAGGCTCTGGTTAAACTCACCGCCAAACGTCAAGGTCTGAAGACTGCTTGGCAAGGTCACTCCTTCCAGGCTCTGGTTAAACCCATAGCCAAATGTCAAGGTCTGAAGACTGCTTGGCAAGGTCACTCCTTCCAGGCTCTGGTTAAACCCATAGCCAAATGTCAAGGTCTGAAGACTGCTTGGCAAGGTCACTCCTTCCGGGCTCTGGTTAAACTCACCGCCAAACGTCAAGGTCTGAAGACTGCTTGGCAAGGTCACTCCTTCCAGGCTCCGGTTAAACCCATGGCAGAATGTCAAGGTCTGAAGACTGCTTGGCAAGGTCACTCCTTCCAGGCTCTGGTTAAACTTATGGCCAAATGTCAAGGTCTGAAGACTGCTTGGCAAGGTCACTCCTTCCAGGCTCTGGTTAAACTTATGGCCAAATGTCAAGGTCTGAAGACTGCTTGGCAAGGTCACTCCTTCCAGGCTCTGGTTAAACTCACCGCCAAAGGTCAAGTGTTCGAGGCTTTCTGGGAGATGATGCAAATATTGTACGAAATTGGAACCTTGTATCCGCGTCACTCCCGCTAGTGCAAGCTCTCCCTGAGAGATTGGCAAACCTTGGACAGTACACCACGCAGCATAGAGATCTGTGGGAACAAAGGTGCACGAGAGTGTTGCAGCCTTCCCCATGATGCCCTGCGCCTCCAATTCTTTGTACAGTATCAGAGATAAGTCCAGGTGATGCAGGGTGAATCTTGCACCTTTTTTCTGAGGAAGTTGCTTTGAAACCATTCGGTACACTTCCCAACCAGTGCAGGAACTACTGAGCTTCAACATGCATCCTTCACCATTCAGGCATTGTACAGACAGATCGATTAAATCTGAGCCATGACTTGGCTCTACATAGCCGCCAGCATCACTGGTTGACATCGACCTGTTTTTGTTCGGGGCCACCGGGCTTTGCCGGCTGCACCCTTGTCGAGGTGGAAATTGAGCCGAACAACCGCCCAAGCCTTCTATTGAGTGGTCAATGCGACTTTTCAGTCATCCATCGTGATACACCCAACACAAATTGTACTTTAGAGCACACATTGAGCACACTAAACTGCTAAAAACTTCCAGGAAAATTCCAAGGCCAACGAAAAGGGTTCGCCCAGGTCTCGTAGGACTGAGCTGTGTCCTTCCTGAGGATTTAGCCTACTGTCTTCTTTTCTTGTACCCTCTAAGAGATCTGCGCTATACGCTGGTGTACGTTTGCAGATAGGGCGAATATGCCAGGACCGTTTCCCCATAGCACTCTGGTCCCATCACCGACCCTGGCCCGGCACCCGAAACCGTGGACCGTAGCGCTGTTCCCGGCCGGTGCCATGACGCAGACTCCTCAGACAAATGGCTCGACCGGAGAGAATCCCTGAGGTTCAGATTTGGAGAAATGAGATTTTGACCATAAGGAAACAAGTTTGGGTGTCTGTCTGATAAATAATATCTCTCTTAAAAGTTGACGATCAAAAACATGAGATGTTATCTATCAGACAAATACACTAAATACACCAAAATTACCATCAAATCATGTGAAAGAAGGATGACAATTTAGTGCCATGGCCATATTTCCAGACAAACCATCACACATCATCACACCCTCAGGAAAATCAAACATGGGGGTGGGAAAAAAAACAAAACATAGGCACATGTTTAAGACAGGAAAATCCCCTTGCTGAAGGACATTCCGTTGCAAAAAATGCGATTTCCCGAGGGCAGCCCCTTGACCAAAATGGATCCCGTCGCTTCACCCAGAAATGGATGGATTCACCAAGGAGATATGGCAAGATACCATTTGGTTTTATGTGTATATATATATCTACAGATACATATACGTACTGTATATAATATTTATATTTATATATATATATATATGTATATAAATACTGTGAATTGAGCTCATTTCAAGGTCTTGTAACATTGGTGACATCACTTCCTACAGCCTGGGGTTCTTTCCAACATCGTGTCTTCCAAAGGCATGTTGGC
>BGPT01002909.1:47026-64514 GCA_003297045.1 Symbiodinium sp. clade C Y103
CGTGAAGCGCAGGTGGAAAAACAGAGACAGCGTATTGAGCTTGGCGGAGAGGCTTCCGCGTGTTGAACAGTTGGATAAGGGGGCCCGCTACCAATCACATTGGTAGCGGAGCCCCGGCGTGCAAGACTATCAAAGCCGGGGGCATCCAGTGGTACTTTGGGAACTGAGCCTGATTTTTCTGTTTGTGGATTTCCAGAAGCTCGAGGCCGAGCATGTCAGGTGAGACCACCGAAACATCCGCGAACATACCAAGTCAGCTTGCTTACCTTGTACCGAGTTTTGATCCAAGCAAGGACGATGTACAGATTTATGCTCAGAAAGTGCAGCTTGTTCTTTCTGTATGGCCCGCAGCAAAGATCTCAGAACTCATCACCAGGCTTATCCTGAACACCAGTGGATCTGCTTTTGCCAAATTGCAACTCCATCAGTCAGAACTTGTGACCAATGAACCCAAGAATGTTGAACGGCTCATAGAAATTCTTGGTGGACACTGGGGTCGCACAGGACTGGAAAAGAGATACACCGATGCAGAGCGTGCCATGTACCAGTGTGTGCAGCAGGCCGATGAGAGCCATGACTCATATCTTGCGAGAGCAGATGTGATGTGGACCAAGTTGCTCACCCAGAAGCTCAAGATCGAAGATCTCCAGGCCTACGTGACCCTCAGGGGTTCCTTGTTGACCAATGATGACAAAAAGAGAGTCATCCTTGAAAGCGATGCATCGCTCGAGGGCAAATTGACCATGACGAAGGTACGAGATTCAATCAGAATGCTGGGCACATCTTTCTTTCATGAGATGACTGGACAAGGCAAGAAAGTCATGAAGACAAAGGTATATGACCAAGTCAATGTGGCCGTTGACAGTTTTGACATGCCTGCCGATTCAGAAGATTCCGTGAATGTCACAGGACATGAGGAATGGAATGAGGAGGACTACACTGAGGCTTTAGCTCAAGAAGGAGACGACGATGCAATATACATTATGGATTATGAGGCTGCGGCCAATGACGAAGAGTTAGCATCAGCATTCTCCACATATACTGAAGCCCGACGAAAGCTCTCTGAGAAATTCCGTGCACGAGGCTTCTGGCCTCTGAGTTCCGGTAAAGGTAAAGGCAGAAGTTCCAAGGGGAAGCACAAGTCCAAGGGTTCGGGTTCCTGGGGACGAAAGTCCTTACAACAACGCATCCTCGAGAGCAATTGTAGGATTTGTGGACGTCGCGGACACTGGAAATCTGAGTGCCCTCAGAGGGGCCAATCCGCATCCACCAATAGTGCCACAGCTCCGATTACATTCTCTCTGGGAACCAACCAGGAAGCCGAAGATCTGATGCCGATGGAGTTCATGGAATTGCCAGAAATTGCAGATCCCAACCAACAGGACAGCCACACCTGTGAGAGTTTCAGTTTTGTACAGACAGTTTTTTTCGGTTCCGACCAAACATCCAAGACTCATAATTATTGTCCAGGGGATAGAGGGGCTAGGGATAGAATTAGAGCCTATATTCAGGGGAATAAGGGTAATAATTCCAGAGTCTCCCGCCTTGTGGACAGGATTGAGTCCAAATTGCGAAAGCCTGAGCCTGAATGCCGATCCGTAGTGCAAAGCAAAGTGCCGATTGCTGAGAAGTCGAAAGTTCAGTCAGCACAGACTGATCCATGCCGTGCATCCAATGCAGTGGACTCAACAGAAGTCCCAGTCCGGAAATTTCATCAAGTGCAGCGTTGTGACACATCGCACATCACCATGGAAGCAGATGCCATGTTTGCAACACATGACACATGGGGGATCATAGACACTGGGGCCACAAAGACTGTCATAGGCAGCGAACATGTTTCCCAGTTTCTTCAAGGTTTGGATTCCAAAGTCCGAGATCAAGTCAAACGATGTTCGTGCGAAGTCACTTTTCGCTTCGGAAACCAGGGGACGCTGAAATCCAAGCACGCCCTTGTCGTGCCAGTTTGCGGTTTAGGCCTTAAGATCGCTGTAGTCCCAGGAGCCACTCCCTTTCTGTTATCAAACACATTGTTGAGAGCACTTGAAGCCATGATCGACACTTCTAACCATCAATTGATACTTCCAAAGCACAACATCCAGATTCAACTTCAACTGACAGCCAAAGGCCTGTATTTAATTGACATGAATCAACTCACATCCATCCAAGTGAAGAAAGGCGTGGTCCCCAATCCAGCTGAGACTTTTGCCCAGGACAGTTCCGAAGTGTCTGTCAAAAGGTCGATGCCGAGTGTTTTCCAGGGTCTTGACAGCCAAAGCCAACATGTTGAGAATGTTTTGAAGGATATTGACAAATTTTCAGATGAAAACCATCAAGCTGCAGTCACACCACCATGTTCAATGTCACATATCCAATCCACATCACACCATATCACACATGCTGAAACCGGAAATCCAGAATCAGAAAGCCATCCGAAAGATCATTTTTCCACTCCAAATAGCCACAAGTCTCAGAACAGCCTCCTGACTGATCCAAGCAGCATCGCATCCGTGAACCATGAGCGACCTGTTTTCCGAGAGACTTCAAAGAGTGCAGGCCAATCAGGTGCGAGAGTCGCCAGAGGAAATTCCCCAAGTGTCTCTGGCCGAGCTGAAGGAAGAGAAATTGACCTTCGGCAAGACCCATGTGGGCCGCACCTACGAGGAAATCTGGTCGGGGTATCCCGAATGGATCCGCTGGTTTTACCAGCATTACAAGCAATCCAACAAGGCAGCCCATCGTCGAGTCATTCTGTACATCGAGAAGAAGGTGGAAGAACTGGAGAACTTGGATGCCCAGCCGTCTCAGGGTCCAGTACTTCCCAAGAGTCATGCCGCACCGAAGATGATGCCAATGCAGCCCAAGGCCAAAGCCATGCCAGTGATGAACACAGCGGCAGAGTCGATGGCGATGGGGGACCCCGAAATTCCTTGGCCAGCCTCAGAAGACCGGATGATGGTCCACGGTCTCTCTCAGAGAGTACTCAACATGGAGAATGCACTGCAACAGATCCTGCATCACATTGCGCCTCCTCATGTGCCGCCGACAACCACATCGACAGTGGCCGTGAGCACTCCCATTTCGGAGGAATGGGAGGAGGACCCATGGAACCCATGGGATCAGTGAGATGTCATAGCGACTTGGCTCTGAGTGCAGGTGAGATCGATCAATTTTGTGAAACAATCCCCAACCGTGAACAACAAAGGTTTTGGAATCTTGTTGAGCAAATTGAAAAGGAATTGACATCCGTTGCAAAGATCACCCGACCATCCAACCATCCTATTGACTTGCTAGAAGTCTTTTGCAGTGCAGACAGCCGATTGACATCCCAAGTAAACCAACAAAATGGTCAAGCCATGAGATTCGGCCTCGCCCAAGGTGATCTGGAAAGCACTGAGGGTCGGAAGAGCTTGCTGATTCTAATCTGTAGGCACTGTCCTCGACATATCTGGCTGAGTCCAAAATGTGGTCCATGGTCCAATTGGTCTCGCTTCAACAGTGGTAGATCTCTGCAATTGTGGGACAAAATTCATCAAGAACGCATCGAGATGCTCAGCCAGGTAGCTCTGTGCTTAGTGTTGTGCCGTCACCAAGTGCGTTTGTCCCGGCATGTGCATTGGGAACAACCGAAAGGGTCACTGATGCTGAAGCTTCCTTACCTGCAAGAGTTAGATCGGTACATGAAGAGTGCTCAACCTGACATGTGTACCGCAGGAGAGTTGAAAGACCCAGTGAGCCATCAATTGTTGAAAAAGGGAATGAACATCATGACATCATCACCAACATTGCATTCCACTTTAGACCAATTGAAATGTGACCGAACCCATTCTCATCAGGTGATCGAAGGGAATACCATTGCACAAGGCCAGACGATTGCCAGGTCAGCTTTTTCCGAGCTGTATCCTAGGAAATTTGCGAGGCTTGTAGCAAAGATCATCCTGAAAGCCAGGTTTCCTGTTGAAAAACCATTTGGCCAGGTCCATGATCCAGTGCTATGCCTTGTAGATCAAATCTTGGCTGCGGATGATCGTCCTTCCAAGCGACAAAGACTTGGTAGTGGCCGTTTTGCAAAGTCCAAGTCTGCAGACAGGGCACTCGACAGTCCGGAGGACAACAAACGTCGTAGAATCAACAACAAACCAGAACTGATTGATGTTGATACCCTGGACAATCAGAAACAGAATCAATTGCAGAAAATCTTTCAGCTGATTGAACCCAGTCTACCGAGAGTTGGGAAGAAGATCATTGAACAGGGAGAACCACTCGAAGTAGTTCAAGCCTTGTTTCCAGAAAAGCATATTAAAGCATTGGTGGTTTGTAAGGGAACTGAACGTACTCTTGAATCTCCAAAGGGAATGAATCCACGAGAAGCACCTTACAGAAGAGCCATCATGAAATCCCGAACCGATCAAAAGATTCGCATGGAAATGGATTGGGAAAAGTATGACATGTTATCCAAGAGACAACTTGTGCGAAAATCACATCCTTGTCGAGTCAATATAACTGTCTTTGCAGCCAATCCAATGACCGAATCCACCCCTGCGAGCATCCCCAGCAGTGCGGCTGAGTTGACATCTAGGAGAGATGTCAGTAGCAGTTCAAGCGACGTGCAAGATGGTTCCTCCATGATCAGGCCTGAAGGTAGTAGCATCCGAAGTCCCACCAAACTTGAACCTGTTGATGCCCAACATGATGCACCTGATCGAGTGACCATTGAATCCGTGCCAAAAGATGCACCTCGCGAGAATGTCCAAGTTCCAATGCATGGGCCTCGATTCCTAGCACTGCCGAAGGAAGAACAAAACATGTTGAAAAGAGCTCATCAGAACTTGTGTCATCCAAGCCATGAACAATTCAGCGCAGTGCTGAGAGCACAAGGAGCTCGACCGGAGCTGACACAGGCCATTTTTGACATGTCCTGTCCCACATGTGCGGCTGCCATGAAACCAAAGATTGCACGACCAAGTACGATCAAGTTTGAACTTGATTTCAATGACAAAGTGTTTGTAGATGGGGTAACCTGGACCAACAAACTGGGGAAAACCTTCCACTTTTATCATGTACTTGATCAGGCAACGAACTATCATGTAGCCATGCCTGCACCCAGCAGGGCAGCTGAAGATGCCATCCGGTGCATTTCCGAAGCATGGTTGTTATGGGCTGGACCGCCGAATGCTATGGTGACCGATTCTGCCACAGAATTCACAAGTGAACCATTTGCTGAGTTTTTGCAAAGACATGACATCCAACCCACCACAACTGCTCCGTTTGCACATTGGCAAAATGGCCGAAGCGAAAGGCATGGGCAAATCCTCCAAAATATGCTTGACAAAATTGACAGTGAAATGCCAATCAACACGTATGAAGATCTCCGACAATCACTGATTCAGAGCACACATGCCAAAAATACTTTAAGCATTCGCAAAGGTTTCTCACCAGAAGTTTTAGTATTTGGCAAAAGTTCTAGAGTTCCTGGCTCAGTCATAAGTTGTGAGAGAGATTCATCACTGGCAAGCGCAGACCGAGAGGACGCTCATGGCATTCGATTCCGTAGAAGCCTGGAACTTCGGGAGAAAGCACGGGTAGCATTTCATGAAGAAGACAACAACATGGCCCTTAGGCGAGCCTGCCTTCGTAGAGCCAGACCAAATAGGAAGAGTTATCTACCCAATGAATGGGTCATGATGTGGCAGCCCAGTCAACAGGGAGGATATTGGTTTGGTCCCTTAAAGGTAGTGAACCAAGAAAATGAACACTCTATATGGGCCACACAAGGGGGGAAACTTCATAGACGTGCACCCGAACATGTTCGTCCAGTTTGCTCCCAAGAAGCCAGACAGATTCCACCGGAATTGACACCCAATGAAATTCCAAATGAACTCAGATCCACCGAAGAAAGAAATCCTGAAATTGAAGTCATTCCCACAGTAAACCCTGAACATAATCCTCCACTCAATAACCATAATCCACTTTCTGACAGTAATAGCCAATCCCAAGAACAACCAGATGATGAACCTGAAGCCGCAACTCCGCCAGAATCAAACCATGGAAATGAAATAGATCCAGCTGTTGAGACACCAATCCCAGAAATTCCTTCCGAAGATGATGATCTAGTCACCACACATTTGTTGTGTTGTGATGATGAAATCATGCACGTGGATCCTGAGGAGACACCTTGTGCCTGGCGATTTGAGCTGGAATTGCCGAGTCATCTCAATGAGGAAAATACAGCAGACTGGTCAGCTGATGAAATCTTGTTAGCAACAACAGACAAGAAACAGCGAACAGAGGTGAAACTGTCGATGCTGAACAATGAAGAAAAGAAAGCTTTTGAAGAAGCGAAAAAGAGTGAAATCCAAAATTGGCTGAAAACAGGTACTGTTTCCAAAATTCTAAGATCCCAACTTGCACCGGAACAAATACTTAGATGTAGATGGATTTTAGTTTGGAAACCTTTGGAAGAGACTATGAACACCAATCCTGGAACTTCCAAATTGTCAACACACAAACCCAAGGCCAGGTTGGTGGTTCTCGGATACTTAGATCCCAAATTGACAGAGGTACCAAGGGATTCCCCTACCTTAGGTAGGCAGTCCAAAATGATTCTGTTGCAGCTCATCGCATCAATGGGATGGAGCTTGGGATCCTTTGATATCCGTGCAGCGTTCCTCCAAGGTAGACCGCAGAAAGATCGCGTAATTGGCATTGAGCCAGTGCCGGAACTTTCCAAAGCCATGCAACTCAAGTCAGAAGAAATTTGTCGATTGGACAAATCAGCATATGGACTGATAGATGCACCGTTTTTATGGTTTCAGACGTTACAATCGGAATTGATAGAACTCGGTTTTGTGGCTAGTCCCTTTGACCCCTGTCTTTTCTTGTTGCGACATCCAAAAACGCAGAAACTATCCGAAGCACTAGGAGTCCATGTGGACGATGGAATCCATGGAGGGGATGATTACTTTCACCAGCAGATCAGTAAACTCGAATCCAAATATCCCTTTGGGTCCAAGAAATCACGAACTTTCACATTCACTGGAATTGACCTTCACCAAAACACTGACAATAGCATTGAATTATCTCAATCCAAATACGTGCGAAATATCAATCCCATTTCCATGAAAGCTGAACGAAGAGCTCAAGAGAATGAACCAGTCAGCGAAGCTGAGCGCCACCAGTTGCGCGGCCTCATTGGGTCACTCCAGTATGCAGCTGTGCACACTCGTCCGGACCTTTCAAGTTCCCTGAGTCAACTGCAATCTCAAATCAACAGTGCCACAGTGTCAACACTTGTATCCGCAAACAAAGCCCTTCACATTGCCAAGAAACACAGTGACGTAACTATCAAGATCAATCCAATTTCTACAGAAGACCTCCGATTCATTGCATTCTCAGACGCATCATTCGCATCCAAATCCAAACCCGAGTCACATTCAGGCATGATAATCCTAGCTACTCACAAAGATATTTCGCAGAATAAAGCTTGCACCATCAGTCCTTTGTCTTGGGGCACGAAAAAGATACAGAGAGTAGTGACAAGCACACTCTCTGCTGAGACGACCGCGCTTTCCACTGCATTGGATCAACTGACATGGATTAGGCTTTATTGGGCATGGATTCTCAGACCTGAAATCAACTGGAGAAAACCTGAAACTATCAATGAACTACCAGAAGCAATATCCATTCCAACAATCAAATTCGATGAGAAAGACTTTGCAATCACAGACTGCAAGAGCCTTTATGATTTAACAACACGCACTGCCGTACCAAACTGTCAGGAGTTTCGTACTCAATTGCAAGCAAGAGCAATTAAAGACATCCTTGCAGAAGGAATCCAGCTGCACTGGGTCCATTCCGGAGCCCAACTGGCTGACGCTCTGACAAAGACCATGGAAGCTAGCTTTTTGAGAACGACTCTCAAACAGGGATGGTATTGCCTACATGATGAACATGAAATTCTCAAAGATCGTGCAACAGCCAGGAATCGGCTCAGATGGTTGAAATCCTCTTCAGATGAAATGAGCTCTAAGTCAGAAAAACTTTGAAGTTTTGGGTATGTGAATTGAGCTCATTTCAAGGTCTTGTAACATTGGTGACATCACTTCCTACAGCCTGGGGTTCTTTCCAACATCGTGTCTTCCAAAGGCATGTTGGCGAAGCGCAGGTGGAAAAACAGAGACAGCGTATTGAGCTTGGCGGAGAGGCTTCCGCGTGTTGAACAGTTGGATAAGGGGGCCCGCTACCAATCACAAAATACATATATATATATATATTTACATGGTAAGAAATGAACAGTATGAAGACCAACTGCAAACTCCTCAGAAGAATGGCTGGTAAAGGCCGATCGAGTGTCCCAAATCAGGGCTTATGATGTTTTCCCTCCGATACAAATCGTAGTATGACCCCCAAAGTAGTCATCAACATGTCCGGAATGGACTGGTGACTGGAGACACCAATGCTCCCTGCGCCCAGGAAAACAATTGGAGCAATCGCCAACCATAAGACTGGATGAATAGCGTGATACCTGCCATCAGGCTCAGTTTAGGCACTGCGTTTTTTTTTGGAATTCAACATGTTTCAACCAATTCATCGACTGTTGGTTTGGGTTGACCATGGCTCCCCCAGCTGAGCATGCTGAGCCCAGCGGCAAGAGGCAGCTGAAGCGTGCAGGGTCACCTAGCTGGGCAACTAGCTGGGCGATGACCCAGCTAGGAAGATGAGGCAAAAAGACAAGTGGAACCAACCAGATGAGGATCAACATCTATGGCCCGGAAGAGAGCAATACAAATTTGGACCGCTCTCAGCGGAGCTTGAGTGGTGATGCCTGGTTTTGAGCCATACCCACATAAATAGGGAATAGTACAGAGCTATAAACAAAACAAATTATATAAATTGATAAATAGATTCGATAAAGGTCAACTATACACAAGTAAAACGGGCTACTTAGCAACAGCGATTTGGGAAGATGATGTAGGCCCTTGTCTGGCATTCAAAATTTAAATACTCAACCGAATAGTCGATTGTTCAAGCACTCAAACGTTTGCTGGAGGATAGCCTGGGTTGGACGGAACCCCTCATGCAGCCACGGAAGACTGGAAGACCCTTACCTCACCACGATGGTTAGTAGGGGAACTATCCCACAACTGGGATCTCTGGTGTGTGAACCACTATAACTAATTATAACTTGCCCAGTCATTGGGAAACGGGTCATATAAATGTCATGCATTCGAAATGGTCCAAGCCATTGGCATCCAGTGGCTATCCCAAGAGAGCTGGTGGTTTCGCGATGAAAGGAAAACGAAGCCAGTGGGTTTCAAGGTGTTCCATGCACTTGAGTGTCGCAAATCTAAAGAATTGAGGACAGGCCAAGGGGGTTTTTCCACTGCAAAAAAGTCATCAAATCGAGGATTTGGGGAGGGTGTGGGACGGAGTATGTCAAAATTGCAACCCCACAAGGTCAAACATCATCGAGATTGGATAACATCAATTAGAATGGTGAAATACCATGAAATACCTTATTATCTGCGTCCCACTATCTCCCAGGCATGACCTTTCACTCTCTGCCCAAAAAGCGCCTTCCCACTCCTGCGGCGAAGGGTGGAAACAACAGAGATCCTAGAAAGTTTGGGGACATGGTAAAAGATGACAGTTTCCCCTGATGAGGGTGTAATTCAGGACCCAGGGAACCACAGCTTTGGACATGTTTTTTACCATCCACTTTCTGGATACCCTGATCTTGACTCATGGCCTGAAAAGCTGAGGAATGCAAAGAATGATATACGATATCTGATCAAATATGAGAAACTCGTGTGTATTGAATGGTCTTGAATGGTATTGAATAGACTGATAGACATGCCTGAGTACAAAATGATTTCGCCCCCCATCCCGCAGGCATCTGATGGGAACACACCAAAAATGTGCAGTGGTTCAGAAAATATGTGTCCCTGTCAATAAAAATGCCCTTTGAGTTTGACTGAAAATAGCATACCCCGGAATCCAATGGTTTATTATAATTTCCCCCACTGAAACGGCTCTTGCAGGGTACACCATACATGCCATACATCATATACCCCATGTTCAGACACACCCATTTGAGGGGCCAAATTTGGATCTCTTGGATCTGTGCCGCATCCGCTCCTTGTCTTTGTCCCTGTCTCGAAACTTACTGGTGGATCGATTGAGGGGATCGTCCTGAGCGGCTCACAACAAAGTGACGATCTTGCACATGGGGATTCCAGCCCTTCCAAATAGACATTTCAACAGGGATAAGTGGGATAATCATGATGTACCAGTGGATTTGAGGATACCGGATACCCTATTTTTCAGACAAACCTGTATATGCTCATCTCACTCTCTGTTCGGGGTAGACTATTCCGTGGTATGATATTATTTCATGTACCAGACTTCCCCCACCGTCTTATTGAGGCACTGGTGGCAACATCATGTCATGCTATGCCAATGTTGCCACCTGACGAGAGAAACCATGAACTCTCTGGAAGAGAAATGGAAATGAAGCCTGGCCTAGCGAAAAACTCTAGGGGAGTTGGCTGGATTGCAAAGACCCAGCTAGGCTTAGGATTCTGTTCTACAGTACCCCCTTGGCGAATGTCTGACCATATTGGTGGTTCCAGAGAGGAAACTCACCATCAGCATGACGAGCTACATAGGTTTCAAAAGCAAAGGGTGTGAAGTATGGGGGCAACTGCTGAGAGAAGGTACGCTGTCGCCATTTACTCAGCTTTGTTGGGGAGAGCACAAGGCACGAGAATCCATCCGAGAAGACCAGGTGACATCAGATCTACCCCCCCTTCTGAAACCAAACGTATAAATTAAATTGCAATAAATTGACTTCCCTAAGAATACAAAGACCCCAAAAAAACGATTTTAGTATTGAATTTATTCCTTTGGGTGTCCCGTGTAGGGAAGGGCATGGAAGGGCTATGTAGGGTTCTTGTTGGGGCAGGGATTTGTCAAACCACACATCGCCATAGTTTAATTTGTGCAGAATGCTGAACAGGGCTTTAGTGAAATCTATCAGACCGCAGGGCTTGGTCTAAAAATATGGTACTGTGCACTGCACCTGACATCCCACGTTAATCATACATGTCCCACACTTTGATGGCAATGATTGTGGTATAACATCCATCTTAGTTTGATTGGTCGGTGTAATCCCATTGCTGATGTTTGAAAGCTGTGTTTTTTCATGGTTTGATCAGTTTGATCCCAAAACTTATGGCCATAAGAATTGGCATGTGTGTGTAAGTTCTCAATGTTCTCAATATGTTCGCCCATGTGCTAGCCCTACAGGAAGAAACATGAATTTGTTGTTCAACCCATCTGCCTGTAGATATCTCCACCATCCTAGAATATCCAAAATAACTATTGTGGTTACCAACTTACCTGTCGTTGTCCCAAAATCCCATGGTTCATCCCAGCATCTGCGCGTGGCCGGCCGCCGGGGCTGGGGCTAACGTCGTCGTCGTCGAAGCCGCGGAATTCGCCGCGCCAGTTGGGCGGCGCCGCCATGGCGAGATAGACAGCAACATGTCATAGGCTGCTGTGATCCTGATGGGTGTGACACACATAGACTTATACTTAACAACACTTTACTATACTTGCATATGATAGAGTATGTATATAGTCAGAATTGTCCAAAGAAAGGATGATATTTCACAAAGTTCCACGAAGGTATTGGCCATTTTAGCAGCAAGCATCGCCTACATGGTGACCGTGATTCTGTCATCACACGTGAATAGATGCTTGAATCATCCACTCGACATAACTTCTCTCAGACAAGCTATGTGCTCCACGCTATCAGTCGCGGAACATCATCAAATCCGTGTGTATGTGCGCCTTTGTGGCGACGTTTCAATTTGTTTAAATCGTGGTATTAAGGGAATTAAAGGAGTCATAGCTGAAAGACGGATTACTCTGCTAGATTTGCTCGTGCTCAACATTGTCCTCTGCTTCATTGTTTGGTGGCTTGTTTGTCTTCATCTTTGATATTGATACCATGTCATTTATCTCGCATCCCAGACCCTTTGCACACATTACTTCCAGTTTGGTTCAACTGCTTCGCGGTTGTGCACCGTCCTAATAATGAGCCACAAGATTAACCGGCGCCAGGTTGTTTGTCTTGCAAATTGCATTCATGGAGAGACAAGTGACAAGGATTTTTTGGATGAACACTTCCGGATTGTTTGCTTGTGTCCACTTCGCTCAAATGCATCCGCACCAACTACTGTTCACTGGTGAGATCCCAAACAAGTTGAGGTTAAAGAATGACTTTGTTTTCTCTGAGACATGGTCTTTTTCCCTTGGCATATAAATAACAACAAATAAAAGATTTCGAGAGCTTTAGGAAACGAATGCACAATTAGAAGCGAAGTGCAAGAACAAGGTTGATTGCCTTCAGAACAGTGAATACACCAAAAAGTTCTACATCTGAGTATCTCCTGCTTTCTGAAACAAGTTTTGAGTGGGGGTAGGGGTGGCGTCAGATGGGGCCACCTTCAACGTTCACAAGTTTCTTCTGCAGCCCCGCTGCCTTCTGTTCGCAGCTCTTCTTCATCTCGGCCAACATCTTCCTGGCTGGCAAAAACAGGGATCCATTTAAAAGGCTTTTAAATGATTATAAGATATGGGAAGTTCTCAATTTTTGGGGGATCCGCAAAAACCATGGGTTTCAATCGTCAAATGATCTAAGTTTGGATGATTCTGGGTACCCCCATGGCTTTGGAAAGCTCCTAATAGGGTAAGTGCCCCAAATATTTGGGATTTTCATTGGAAAAGTCATAGTCAAATGGTGTCCCCTATTCCAAGACCTCTGCAAATGGTGAGGATTCATTCATCTATGGCCATCATTTGGTCCTGTTCTCAGGTTTCATTTCAAGGATTTCAAGGCGAAACATGGAGGAAATTTGTCAAAAAACAAAAAAATATACATCTTTCATCCTGAAACCTATGTCTTTACAAATGATTTGATTGGTTCCTAATTTATTGGCTTGTGAATTCTACCAAAACCTCGGCACTGCTACCGCTTCCGCTGCATGGCTAGACCCTCCCTTCTGCCCTTCCGCGCTTGTCATCTTCGATGGAGTCGCCCTGCTCGGAGAGCTCGCGCTTCAGATTCACCACCTGAGCTGAGAGTCGGTACCCTTTTGGGTACGTCTGTTGGAATGGGGGTACCCCCAAAATCATGAGTGTCCCTTCAAAATTCACTGGTTTCTCAAAGAAAAAATGGTTTTTCTCCAAATCATTGGATTTCAAACATTTTGGCTACCCTCCGGCAATCTAAGAGTTTGCTATGGAAATCCACCCTGTTTAAATGTATAGATAAATCATGATAAAGCAGCTGCTTTCACGGGCCATTTTGCGTAGCTATCAGCGTGTTTACCAAAGGGTGCCCCAAAATCAACGATAGAAAAACAACTAATAACTTGGATGATTCTGGGAACCTCTCCTCATGTCAAAAAACATCCAATTCACCCTGGATTTCGATGGAAAGGTCCAGCTGGGAGAATCTTCCTGGGATTGAGAGACATGCACATGGTGTTTATCGGTCTTTTTCGACCAGCAGAACATGCAGATTTTTCCAGCAAGAAACAGGGCGATTTGTTGATGTGACAACAAAAATTCTGATTCTGACAGCAACAATTGTGATGTTTTACCATGAAATGGATGCATTCACCAAAAAAATATCTGGATTCCACCAGCGACTCTGGTGGTTTTGTTGCATCCCAAGGAATCCACCAACCCGCGCGGTGTTCGCTCACCTCCACCTGCTTTTCTCCGATGGCCTTCATCTTGCGTTCCTTGGGGGAAGGCCGCTGAGGAAGGTGGATCATCATGCCATTTCCTGGAAAATAGAACAAAAAATATGGAGAACAATGCAATTCAAACCACTAAAACTAGTGATGTTGTCAATGGAGTGATACCCAGATTGTTGAACCCTGGACCCCAAATACTGTTCCATAGGCCAACCACCAACTTGACGCCACTGTACATAAAGTCACAATGGTGAAATTGATCGATTTCAACCATGCTGATGAACATTTCTCAAGTGGGAGGAGCCTGGAAGCACATGGGTCAAAACTATTGAACCCCAAAATTGGTAGTTGTATACATTTTGACATGAGTTTATGAATCTGCAATGCAACAACAATATATATATATATATATCAACCAGGCAATGGAAAATCCCTATTTTGAGTGGCCAGCCGATGCCCTGCTGAATGAACCGACTTGGAAGGAAAGGCGACTTCAGTAGGTAGCAGGAGCGCAGACATGCTTTTGTTGGTGATCCTTGGGTTCTGAACCCGAAATCAACCACACCCAGCACTGATTTCAAGTGGCAAAGGTGTTGAGGAGGGTGGAGATCTCCGTCTTCTTGGCCGTCTCTACCTGGTCAGCTGCCACCAAAGAAACATCACCCACTTCTAGGATCTTCTAGGTGGGTCACCTAATCTGGGCACTTGCTGAGCAAGGTTGCCTAAACTACGCCATGTGTGGCCTGCACCACCGTGCATACTCCCGGTGGGATGATGCTTGGAGGAGAGTGGAAAGTGGGCAATCTCTGGTTGTAATATCATGTAATATCCCATTGTATTCCAGTTAGGTGTCATCAGCACATTGCAACCAGAAAAATCCTACCAGGATCTAACTTAAGTGCTGGTGATTCATTTATACTCCCTGCAAATGAAACATGGCAATTGAAAATCCCCTCTACATGGAAATGCCAATGCGAAAATCAACTATAAATTGTGGATTTTGCATTGCCATGTTTGATTGCCGGAGGGTAAGTAGGTTGGATCTTTCCCAACGTCTTGCATTGTTTGTTGAATCCCGTTCTGCAGGACCAATCACCAGCCATGTCCGGTCCATTGATGTGCCGCAAACCTCGGCGAAGTTTTCCACGGCCTTATCCTTCCGGGAACATCTGGCTGAATTGTTCATTCATTGACCAACCCAAAGTAAGGTCATCTTGGGACAACGGACCATCCATTGCGACCCAATGATGTTTATTTTCTGCGGGTGAAGCACATCATCAGTGAAATCAGTTTTAAAATGCCCATTCTTGTCGCTGGATGATATCCCCTATCTTTGATGATGCTTGTCCTACCTGTACAATCTGCCCAGTTTCATGATTTCTATGATCCGTTGTAGACCCAGGGATTGGACCCTCCCAAGTCAAGCTCAAATTCCGGTTTCAAAGCGGAGCAACTTAGATTCGGCTACAAATTCATGCAGTATGTACTAAAAACATATGAAACCATATGACATCCACAAAAAAATGGTTGGTCATGTTCTGTCCAACTTCAGCTGAGTTTTTTTGCCGGCTGAAGGTCTCCTCGGAGTCAGTCTCCACCTTGATCTCTTCATTTGTGTCGTCTTTGATGCCAGACAACATGCCCACCACCTGAGTGGCGGACCCTGGGAGCTGTTGACTTTGGAAAAAAGTGCTGGGACTTTTGGGGGCATAGTGGGGGGTGCCTCAGATTTGGGCAAATGGATCATAGTTGCTTAATTCATCATAATTTCAAAACAATATTATATATATATATATATATCTGAAAGGAAATATAAAACATGAATCAGCCAATTTTGGGGATGATGTCCACCATGATGGAGAGTTCGTAAGCTGATGGCCTGGCGCTCAGCAAGACACCTGGGTTTCCAAACCATGTCTGGTGAATCTGTGCCTGGCGAAAGCTGTTGCTCTACGAAGCTGGGGCTGGCGGCTGGGGGATCTGTTTTTGGTGACTCAAATCCGAAGAAAAAAAGGTTCCGAGCAACAATACTTTGACATGGACCATTGGGGACGCATCATCCAAGTAAAACCATGTAAAACCGCCACTAAGAGTCGCCTGGTTATTGACAATTGATCCCCGTTTTGCTGGCTCTTGTCACTCCCGTGACTGGCGAAGCCAATGACGAAACCCCGCCCAAGTCCCACCTCGATTGGCCAAGAAAGCGCTCACCCGCTGCTTGACGTCGCTGGTCATGTGCAGGTTCTCAGTGGCCGGGACACGGGCCGGGAAGCAGCACATGTGGATTGCACCCATCAATAAACTTTAGATCATGGGATATACCACATCAAATACTATGATTTACTGATGGTGATTTATTTAATTGTCCAACAAGAGGTGAACCCAATGATAAAGCAGACTCCATTGACTACATTTTTCAATTTGGGTGGAGGCAGTCCTGAGTAGTCTCAACATGGGGGCCCAAAAAAATGCCTTCGAAATCGGAAATATGTTTTTCTAATTTTGGGTAGCCCAATTCAGACAAACCCACACCAATTGCAGGTGCATCTTTAGCTACACAGGTGTATGTTCGATACTGTATATACACACACTTCTATGTATCCAACCATGATCGTTTGAGACGGTCTGTCTGAATGTTGGGCAGTTGTCTTTCGCCAGGGCCAGGGTACTGTAGATTGAGGAGTCTCGCAGGTGTGACGTTTCTCAAATCGGCGTTTGACCCAAATCTGATAGCCTTCATGCCTCTTCACTACTGTGACTTTGTCAGACAATGCCAGTCAGTTGCACTTTCCGGATATACATTCTGATATTTTTGATAAAGAGATTATCATCATTGTTGGTTACGTTCCCATATTGTTTGCCCACAAAATCCGGATGCTTGGCTGGTTGGAGCCAGCGACTGTCTTATCGGAATCGCCATGTTGGGGAAGCTCCCCTCCATTTTTGGACACACCCCAAATATCGCATTGTTGCTTGTGTATCCCACTATATCTCATATGTATTATATATGTATATGTATATGTATTTATGTGTGTATTCCAATTCTATCCCCCAGGTTTGATCGACGGAAGGCTGCTGGGGACCGGGACTGCCTCCACGGCGCGCGCCACACGGGAGACCTGGCAACGGAAGATCTGAAATCGATGTGGACAATATCTCATTAATGGTGGTTGCTGGTGGCTAATGGTGGTTAATTAATGGTGGTGGATGGTGGTGGTTAATTAATGGTGGTCGACAATAGTAAATAATAGTGAATAATAGTAGCAAATCATGCTTACCCCCCGGTGTCATCAAACCTGATTAGCTGGGATGGGAAAATCATCTCTGAATGGGGAATTTTCCAGTGCCAACTTTGATTGCCGGAGGGTATATGATACGTATATAGAAACCCAAAAAATAGATTGCAAATGATTGCAAAACGAAATCCTACCAACTCCTACTCAGCTGTTTTTCCCCACATCTTTGTGTGGGGTTGTTGTTTTTTGTTGTGTACCCGTCGCCCGCCTCCCGCCCGCCTCCCGCCCGCCGTCGCTCACACACAACTTACTCACATACAACTTACTCACACACAACTTACTCACACACAACTTACTCACATACAACTTACTCACACACAACTTGCCCACACACAACTTACTCACATACAACTTACTCACACACAACTTACTCACACACAACTTACTCACACACAACTTACTCACATACAACTTACTCACACACAA
>BGPT01002910.1:7982-22456 GCA_003297045.1 Symbiodinium sp. clade C Y103
GGCCGCAGCATGCAGGATGGTGGCCTCAGTTCCAAGCGGGTAATGCACGCCCGCAATGTTCCGAGACATGTAAGGTCACCCCTCACACACCTAGGAACAGCAGAAGACAACCCAAAGTCACCCTTTGGTGTCCCCTAAAGAAGCCAAGAAAACACTTGGCACAGTGTTTGGCAAATTAAGATCCGTCAGGGCACCCCTGAAAGAACTTAACTGAATGCCACTTTTGGGTCAACTCCCACTTGAGCCAAAATGTTGGCATTCATTATGTCTTACAAGATGATACATGCACANTTGGGTCAACTCCCACTTGAGCCAAAATGTTGGCATTCATTATGTCTTACAAGATGATACATGCACACCCACAGCCTGCCAAGCTCAATGCATGAGTATGTATATAGCAATCCTTTTGAAAGAGGGTTATGTTTCTGTAGGAAAGTGCAGTATGACTCCATGGACTTGTCATTTGAGCAAACATTGTTTGGTGCCATTTATGCATGTGGGATACTGGGATGATTTCAAATACCCCTTTATTGGTCCTTATATCATAGAATATTGTAAATACCAGCCTTTTTGAGACTGTCCATGCATAGGGGGAATGATTTTTGCTCTAAAACAACGGTCTTAAGCCCCCTATAGCCATAAAACACTGTAAATACCACTATTTTATACGTAGCATTTTTAGAGCAAAAATCACCCCCCCATGAGGGGCCGTTCTGTTCATTTATGCATCGCTTCATTGATCCATTGATTCATCGACTCATCATCCATTCGTTGACTCACTGCTTCACTGATTCACTAGCTCATTGATGCGTCGACTCACCTATTCACTCGTTCATTGCTTCACTGAATCATTGGTTCATTGATCCATCGATTCACTGAATCATTGATTCATCGACTCACCAATTCACTCATTCATTGGCTCATTGGTTCATTCGACCAGTTGTGCATGCATTCATGTCATTTCATTTGCATCTCAACCACCACTTGTTCATTCGTTGATGCACCTCACAACTTCAGCAATTTATTGCTTCTGCATCGAAAAAAGATCCTATAGGCTATAGGCCATTGATTTCTTAAAGCCAATTACAAATTGTCAAACTTCCGCCCCGGCATGGGCCGGGCACTACCTGGTATATTGACTTGGCATTGACGCATTGCATTCACACATTTGCAGCTCAAATGCATGGCTTCAACTGAAGAGTTGACAAGTTCCAAGGGAAAGGTCGCATCTGTTCCACAGAGTTATCAGCAAACCAAGCCATGTGCACGATTTCTTTGATTTCTGTCCTATTTGTAGCAGCGACAGCTCTCCACTTGGATCATCATTTGATAAAAAAGCACCACCCGTGATTTGCCAGTGCCTCGGTGTCCCAAGATGCTGGGTCATATTTCATGGGTGGATCTCACAGGCTTGAGCAAACCTTGTCAACAACTGGGCTCTGTTACAATTGGAACACTCATCATCATGACTACCCAGCAATCACCAAGGTTCCCAATATTCCAGTGCTTGGGACTCTTTGCTTACTATGAAGGTCTCTCAATTTCCCAGTCTCCACTTCAGGTCTGTGACAAAACGTGAAATTTCAAGCACTCGTTGAAGTCAAGTAGGAAGGCAATTTGCATGACGATTTGAAAGCTTGTATTGTTTCCAAACGCTCCATGCACACCAGCATTCCTCTGCCATGCCGAGCTTCAATTATTAAAATCAGTTGCCTCGCGAGGGATGATGATATGCCAAATAAAATGCTGGGGCCAACACAAGACATAAATAGTCACAAAGGATGCAACACTCTCACCATGCCTAAGCCAAAAACACAATGACTTCAATGCATGCTTCCGATTTGTGAAAGTCAACTGCTGCAATGAACGCGCAGCCATTCTCCAAGGATACAGCCAAGCAACTAACTAGTGCTCGACATCCTCTGGCCTCGGGATCCAAAGAAGACGCAGTTAAAAACCTGACTTCTCTGATTGCTTCTGGATGCAAAGGCAAAAGTGTTTTTCAAATTTCCAAGAATGAAGGCCTCAAAGGCGAAACCCTTAAATCTTTTTAGGCTTCAACATCCATCATCAACCCCAAGAGTGGGTTCCCACATGCACTCAAGCATGGTGGGTTCCCCAACGCATTTCGTGGCGCGGCCCACACCTATACAGGTAGCATGTTTACAAACGCAGCAGCTGGCTTCCCAGCTGCATTCCAATGTTTTCATGTTGTTACGGAGCTCGCCGCGAGTTGTCTTGGATCTCATCCAAGGGTTCCACTTAGAATGGAACCCTAAACCCTACAGGCTCTTAACTTGGGTGGTTGGGGTGGGGGAATAAGCAGAGCGAGCGCCAAGCTGCCAGATGATTTCGAAGTAGTCACCCCGCTTCTTTTTGACCTCCTCGGCTTCTTCCAATGCCTGGCCGCCCCCGCCAAGCTAGGAGCTGATCTCCAAAACGGTTTCCACATTTGGAGACTTCGTGAGCGCAGAGCCAAATGTCCAATTCTAGTTTTGAATCCAAAAAGAAACAGCAATTGTTGCGATTAACACTTCCAATGCACTGCAACAATCATCTGATTCACTTTGAAGTTCACTTCTATCTAAAATATATACGAATCGCATCTCGGCCGACTATATTATACAAGAAGGTCGCACCCCCATGCTTCGACAGCCAACTTCTTTCATCCCCTACCGAACCCCCCAGTGGCGCCTGGCGGCGCCGCCTTCTAAAAAAACCTTTAAAACCGTTGAGCTGAAGTGTCAGCAGACGTTGGTTCTTCAGCAGACCGGCGGCCAAGGCCTGGCATCCTCGCACACCGATGCGGTTGTCTTGGAGCCAAAGTACCACCAAACTTCCATTGCTCTTGAGGCTTTCCGCCAGGGCCTGGCCGTCGGGATGCCGCCCGGAACAATCGGGATTGACACCTCTGGCAAAGAGAAACACTTCAGGGGAAATCTGCAGCATGGCTCCAAACCAACAACAAGTGGAGGCAAATCACTTTGTGGCGGAAACTATCCCTTGAAGAATGCTCTGTCACAGACAGTTTGCAAAAAGGGACTGAATTTAACATATGCAATCACCAAGAGAAAAAATTGTTCTGTACTGTACCAAACAGGCTTGCACGCGCAGAACAACCAATTCTGCCCAACTATATCCCGGCGCACATCTGACATGTAGCCGCTCGGCTTTGAAAGAACTGACCTGCAACACCTCGTGTATCTGACATCTCCCACACCTTTCCTTCCTCACACAAACTTCACCGCGAATCCCCTGAAGATCACCCTTCTTACCAAATCTCCAGCAAAGTCCAGCTACCCAAACTGTCGCTCATCCCCCGACACCGGCGAACAGACATTCAGCTGCAGGCGCCTTTGCTCCACGGTCACCGATGTTGTTGTCGTCGAGGCCGAGCTCCCGCAAACTTCCGTTGCGCGTGAGGCTTGCCGCCAGGGCCTGGCCGTCGGGGTGCCACGCGGAACAATCGGGATTGAAGTTGGCACCTCTCCTGGTCTGGCAAAGAGAAACACTTCAGGGGAAATTTGCAGCATGGTTTTCTCCAAACCAACAACAAGCAGGCGGAATCACACTGTCGGTGAAGGATTGTTCCTAAATAGTATCTCAAAAACGATTGAAAAAAATCACTATAACTTAATGTTCACGCGCAAGAATGGGGTGGTGCGTTCCATTGTTTAGCCCTGCTGCATTGGCTCTGTGAATGAACTAAAGACTAAGGAGAGCTTCTGTCAAACTGCTACACGCATTGCTGATATACAGAATAGAGTAGAAACCAATGTTTTTTAACCACCCCCGTTCAACTATTACACTAGCTGAAGATCTTCAATAAGGGATCAAACCTCCCATTCCCCCTAAACTACTAGACTAATTCGAGCTCTTCAATAGGAGATCAAATCTCCCACCCCGTCAACCTATTACACTAATTGAAGATCTTCAATGGGGGATCAGACCTCCCACCCCCGTTAAACTACTCCATTAATTAAACAAGCAAGGTACATAGGAGTATAATTCATCACTTTGGGTCTAGAAAACGATGTGGAATAGTATCATAATAAAAAATCAAAATGTATAAAAACACCCTTAAAAACTTGTTACAAAAATTGAAAACCAAAAATGACCAATGTTTTCCTTAGAAAAAAAACATAAACCTTGCAGAAACCGGTATTTCATTTTCCTCCGGGAATCCAACATCAACTTGATCCAAATTTATCGCCGAGAAAAAAAACATCCAAACATTGCGGTGCAATGATGTTTTTTTTCTGCCCAAGAGTTGTTGGAAATTGGTTGATCAAGATTGGTCAAAGTCTCTACGTCTTTTTACTTTGTATTGTTCAGGTTCGACATGAACTGCAATTTGACCGAACGATTTGGGCTGCCACATGTTTCAAAAAATGCAGCTACTGAACAATGATTTCTCTACGAAATGAATCAACATGTCTTGGTAAAAATCAATCCCATTGCCATTTTGGGTAACTCAAGTGACCCGCCAGTCGGGGCGTAACTCAAGTGACCCTCATGTTCTAGGCAGATCATAACTGGAACAGTCACGAGCCTAGAAAACGAAAAACCAGGTAAACATGGATGTTTTGTTGGACCTGGTTCAATCATTTTCTGGCGATGTTCATGCCTGTTCTGCACATCCAAATCCGAAGAATACATGGAAGAGCAACTCACCAGTTGTGCTCCAGAAAATGATCAGGGTGAGTGTGAAAATGCATCTATCAAAAAATAAAAATAAAGATCACAAATAACTTTTTTCTCTAGAAAATGAACTGCCAAACCCTTCCTGAAACAGGCATCCCATATTTCCCAGATTGGTCCTTCAGGATCTTAAAACCACCCGAACAAAAGAAAAGTTTCAAGAAACCCCATCCAAAAATGAAGTCATTGACCCTTTCATGCTCAGGCATTTTCTAGCAAAGAATTGAATGAGCCAAGGAGTTTCCAAAATGCTAGTGTCTCTGTTTGGCCTACATTGGCCTACATCTCACTCAAACAATATACCTTGCATTGGCACTTCAAGATTTTGGCACCATCGAATGAATCTTGAAGTTCCATTTGCATAATTTTAGAATAGAATGTTGGACAAACATCTCATCACATTTCAACAAAATCTGGATGAATTATCCTGAAATTATATCTAGCTATTCTCTGGATAGCCTAAATCTTCTAGACAGTGCCTGGGTCAATCCGTATGGTTCCTGGAGTGGAAGGCTCAATTTGGCCTTGGTTGTGGGGCCATTTTAAGCAGTCCCCAGGAATGGCCTAGGAAGCATTCGGACAACACTCCGCTTGATTTACTATCCTTTCCATCCCTTATATACCCTTACCTCTCTAGAAATTGCCAAAAATTACTAGATCAAATCTCTATAGAAATCAAAGTATCTAATCCCTGTGGGAAAGTTAGAAAAATGACCGGTTTAGTTTTCTAGCTAGGTAAGCACGAGTAACGAGTGACCCCTTCTCTCGGGGAAATGGCAATGGGGATACTGCAACATCTCCCACAATTTTCCTTTTCACTCAAACTTCACCCCCAACGCAGTGAAGGTCACCTTTCTCACTACCTCCAACAAAGTCCAGCTGCCCAAACTGGGGTTCATCCCCCAATACCAGTGGGCAAACATTCCAGCACAGGCACCTCAGCTCCACCGTCACCAATGCAGTTGTTCCGGAGGCCGAGCTCCCGCAAACTTCCGTTGCGCGTGAGGCTTGCCGCCAGGGCCTGGCCGTCGGGGTGCCACGCGGAACATCGGGATTGAAGTTGGCACCTCTCCTGGTCTGGCAAAGAGAAACACTTCAGGGGAAATCCGCAGCTTGGCTCTTCCCAAACCAACAACAAGCGCGCGGAATCACACTGTCGGGGAAGGATTGCTCCTAAATGAACTCTCAAAGACAATGCCAAAAATTACGCCAGGATAAACCCCAGAGAACAAAAGATATTTCTGGGCAGCAACCAAACACTGTCGTTTCTTGATACGGCGTAAACGTCATTCCATCAAGCCCCAACACCCACACTGCCGTAGACATCTCGCAGCGACCCCCTACAGCGGCACCAGCACCCAAGTTCCACAGCAGCAGCGCCCTTGAACGCCACCAGCGCCCCAGCTCCAAAGCGCACACACAGCACTCTAACAGCAGCACCCGCAGCGGCACCAGCAGGCCAGCTCCAAAACGCAAACATGCAACTCATCCTACACTTGAAGTAAGAACCCCAATAGCTTAGGCATATCACCAAAAATACCCCTTACCTTGGGCTAAAATCACCCTTTCATGTGGGTAAAAATACCTCTGCCGTTGGGGAAAATACCCCAAGTTCGGGATATTTTAAAAAAAACAAGTTTGTGGTACGTTTAAGGGGAAGTGTGGTGTTTTAGAAAATACCCCTTGGTGTATGTTTCCAATTTAACCAACTATTAGCTTGCATTTAAGAAACACCAAGCTAATATTTAATCAATACCCCAAGGTTGTGGTACTTTCAAAGGGAAAAATAATCCAAGTGTGGGGTATTCTTACAGGAAAAAATACCCCAAGTTTGGGGTACTTAAAAAGAACCCCAAGCTTGTGGTATTTTTAGATTGTTTAAAAGGATAAATACCACAACCCAAAGTTAGGTTTTTTTTGAAGGACAAATATCTCGAGATGTAAAGGGGTATTTTTGGAGATGAGAAGGGGTTTTTTTAATGGTATCCAGATGTCAAATGGTATTTTTGGAGATGAGAAGAGGTATTTTTCGAAGATTTCAAAGGGTATTTTTCGATATGTCAAGGGGGATTTTTTCGAGATGAGAAGGTGTATCGGGAGTGGTATTTTTCGAGATGCCAAGGGAAATTTCTGGATATGCCAAGGGGTATTTGTACACCCACAGACAAGCCACATCAACCGTCTCAAGAGAGGGGTCTAGTTTCTGACAGAACCAACCCCTAACCAATAGCCTTCGCTATCTGGGCCAAAAAATCAAAAATGTAATTTGAGAAGGGGAACACGAAAGGTAGGTAATTCAGAAGGGGAATTAAAAAGATGGAGGGCGGCCTAAGAAAAAAAATCCGGTGAGGAAACGCAGCGTTGCAGGTGCAGAAAGGCGTCTCTGTGTAAAAGTGTCTCCGTACAAAAGCCTCTTTGTGTAAAAAAAAAGTGTAAAAACTGACCTGTGTAAGTGTAACTGTTTCTCTGTCTAAAAGCATCTGGGTGCAAAAGTAACCGCGTGTAAAAAGGTCTTGGTGCAAAATATTTTCTGGTGCAAAAGTTCCAAGCGTTTTCAAGGCGCTGTGTACACAGTGGTTTCCGGCGCATGCGTAAAAGTTTCTGTGCGAAAAACACGGTGTACAAAAGCCTCTCTGTGCAAAAGTTGGCTGTGCGTAAAACCGTGCTGTGTGCAAAAGCTTCTGTGTGTAAAAAGTTCTGTGCATGAAGGTTTCTTTGCGTAAGAGCTGTGTGTAAAAACTGCTCTGGGTAAAGTTTCTGCGCACAAGAGTTTCGGCGTGTAAAAACTTTTTGGTGCAGTCTGTGTGTACAAATTTCTCTGTGTCAAAGCGTTTCTGTACAAAAAAGAATTCGTCTAAAAGCGAGTCTGTCTAAAGGTTTCTCTGTGTAAAAGCTGCTGTATTCAAAAGCGTCTGTGTGTAAAAGCGTCTGTGTGTAAAAGCGTCTGCGTGTGTAAAGGCGTCTCTGCGCAAATGTAAAGCGCATCACCACCAATATTTCCAAACAACCAAAAGATGGTCAAATACTCGCTGTCGTTACTGTTGTTGATGATGGTGGTGATGCGCGCAAGGCCCGAAAAACCGTCATCTTGGCGGTGTTTTGCTAATGTTTGAAAGCCATCGGGACAAAAAACGCCGTAAATACCGATGTTGGTGTCTCAGAAGCCCAAAAAAAAGGTACTTATTTACGAAGTTTTTTGTAGCAGAAACTGCGGTATTTACAAAGTTTGGTGGACAGCACCTAACAAAAACACTTGTATTTACACAGTTTTCAGCACGTTGCAAGAAGTAGTTTTTCCATGCCGAAGGCACAAAAACACTGTAAATTACAGTGTTTGGAGTTTGGGGTTTGGCTTTAAGGTTCGTAGGGTTTGCCAGGAGGGGTGGGGGGTGGGCATGTTCGACACTCGGAGGGTATGTCGCAAGCCAAGATGAGTTGCATCAACATAATTCAAAAGAAAACGAAACAAAATGCAGCCGCAAAGTGGACGCTGATGGTTGCGCGGCCGGAGCCACTGGAGCCGTAGGAGCCGCAGGAGCCGCTGGACCCGCTAGCCCGCTCAGCCCGATGAGCCCCTTGACGCCGATGAGCCCAAGAAGCCCGATGAAGCCTATGAGCCCGATGAACACAATGAGCCCGATGAAGCCAATAATGTGAGCCTGATGAAGCCAGCCGATGAGCCCGATGAGCCCGATGAAGCCGATGAGCCCAATGAGCGCGATGACCCCGATCAATGATGAGCCCGATGAAGCCGATGAGCCCGGTGAAGCCGATGAGCCCGATGAGCCCAGAGCCCGATGAAGCCGATGAGCCCAATGAGCGCGATGAACCCGATCGATGAAGCGGATGAGCCCGATGAACCAGATGAGCCCGATGAAGCCGATGAGCGCGATGAAGCGGATGATCCCGATGAAGCCGATGAGCCCGATGAAGCCGATGAGCCCGATGAAGCCCGAAGAGCCCGATGAGCCCGATGAAGCCAATGTGAGCCCTCAAGGGCAAGCTGACATGAACCCTGGCGGTGCCGTAGCCCGTCTTTGGCTGAAACAACATGTAAACCCTAAAGGTGCCGTAGGCCGTTGTAAAGTAAGCACAACAGGATGGAAACCCTGAAGGTACCGTAGGCTGTATGAAAGTGAGTGCAACAACATTCAAACCCTAAAGGTGCTGAGCCCTGGTTATGGTAAGTGCAACAACATGCAACCTAAAAGGCCGCGAAACCCGCTTCACAAAATACATCACAGGTAGGCCCTAAAGGCGCCGTAGCCATTCTTGAGGTAAGTGCGACCACATGTAAGACCAAAAGATGCATAACCAGTCTTGAATTGCAACAACATGGAAACCCTCAAAGTAACGCAGCCCAACGTGCAAACCCTAAAAGCGTCGTAACCCATCTAAAGGAAGCGCAGCTACATATAAATCCTAGAGGTGTCGTAGCCCGCCTTAAAGCTATTGCTACAACGTGCAAGCCCTAAAGGCATAGCAGCAGCCCATCTAAAAATACGTGCAACAAAATATAAACCCTAAACACATAGCGGCCTGTCCTGCAGCATTCGCAACCACAACAATATTGGTGGTCAAGTGATCCCGATTCGTTGCAAGTGGTCCGCTGCTGCAAGTGATCCAAACTTGTTGGGCGAAAGCGATCGCTTGCAGCTATACAGAGAAAAAGTAAACAAAACCGACCACCGAACCCGAATGCAGTCACGTAAAACACTTGTGTGAAACAAGTTATTTCAACAGTCATGTAAATTCTTCCCCTGTTGCCATACCAGTGTAGACTATGGAGTGCGGAAGGCGGTGGAGTGCACAGTGTGGAGTGTGAAGACAGAGGGGTGCTGAGTGGGGAATGTAGTGTGTAGAGTGGTGAAATGGAGATTGTGGAGTTTAAAGTGTAGAGTGTGGAGTGTAAAGAGTAGACTGTGGAGTGTAGAGTGTAAAGTATGAAGTGTAGAGTGTGCAGTGTGGAGTGTGGAGTGTAAAGCGTGGAGTGCAAAGTGTCAAGTCAAGAGCGTGGAGTGTAGCGTGTACAGTGTAAAGAGTAGAGTGTCGAGTCTAAAGTGCGAAGTGTAAAGTCTACATTGTCAATTGTGTAGTGTGGAGGGAAAAGTCTAAAGTGCAGAGTGTGGAGTGTAAAGTGTAGACTGTGGAATGCAAAGTGTAAAGTGTAAAGTGTGAAGTGTAGAGTGTGAAGTGTAAAGTGTGGAGCGTGGAGTGTTAAGAGTGGAGTGTAAAGTGTAAAGTGAAGAGTGGAGTGTAGACTGCACAGTGTAAAGTGTAGAGTGTGGAGTGTGAAGTGTGGAGTGTAGAGTGTGGAGTGTGGAGTGTGAAGTGCAAAGTGCAAAGTGCATAGTACGAAATGAAATTTGCAGAGCGTGGACTGTAAGGTAAAAAGATGTAAAAAGTGTAAAATGTAAAGTGTATAGTGTAGAGTGTGGGGTGTGAAGTAAAGTGCAAAGTGTGAGGTGTGGAGCGTCAAGTAAAAAGTGAAAAGTGTGCAGTGGAAAGTTAAATGCACAAAGTGTACAGTTGTGGAAGGTCCAAGGTGTAGTGTCGAGTGTAAAGTCTGGAACGTAGAGTGTAGAGTGTGGAGTGTGAAGTCTAGAGTGTGGAGTGGGGAGTGTGGAGGGTAAAGCGAAAGTATAGAGTGTGGAGTGTAAAGTGTAGTCTGCGGAATGTAAAGTGCAAAGTATAGAGTGTAAAGTGTAGAGTGTGAAGTGTAAAGTCTAGAGTGTGGAGTGTGGAGGGTACCAGTAAAGTGTAAAGTGTAGAGTGTGGAGTGTGAAGTGTAGACTGCGGAATGTAAAGTGTAAGTGGAGTGCAAAGTGTAAAGTGCAGAGTGTAGAGTGAAAAGTGCGGAGTGTAGTGTAAGTGGAAAGTGTAGAGAGTGAAGTTTAATTTGCAGTGTGGGGCGTGTAAACTGCAGAGTGTGGTGTGCGGAGTGTAAAGTGCAAAGTGTAGAGTGCAGAGTGTGGTGTGTGGAGTGTCAAATAAAGCATAAAGTCTAAAGTGTAGCGTGTGGAGTATTGAGTGTGGAGCTTCATTGTAGAGTGTGGAGTGTCGAATGTGGAGTGTAAAGTGGAGACTGCGGAGTGCAAACTGTAAAGTTGAAAGTGTGAAGCGTAGAGTGTGGAGTGTGGAGGGTCAAGTGTGTGTGGATTGGGGTTTGGGGATGTGGAGTGTCAAGTGTGCAGTTGAAAGTGTGAATAGAGAGCGGAGAGGGGCAAGTCTACAGTGGTGAGATGCAACTGCACCAATACTGCGCCTGCCACGCAAAATGAGACTGTTAGAATGTCCCACGCCTGCCACACGATTGCACGTCGTCCCCACTTGACGCACCCTCACAATGCGATTCTCACAAAACACGCAACACGACACGTCTAAAGCATTGCGCTTGCCAGGAAAAATGAAGATGAACACCTCCAAAGTGCTGCGCCTGCCACTAAACATGCAACTCATCTTTTGAAAACGACGCAAAAGTATTGCGCCTGCCCCGCCAAAACGATTGTCGACACTTTTTCCAGACACGTGAGAATCTCACGAAGCGCCACGCCTGCCAAACGAAACGACGTTACAACCTCTTCGGAAACCTTCAAGAATGAGAGATTTTGGAGCTTTCCCCATTGGCACGGCGACTCCACAAGAAAACCAGAGAATCGAGACAAGACATGTTGGAAAGCTGAAAACGAGCATTTCGTACGAGGCTTCCTTCAATTTTCATCACATCTCAGATGTTGGAATGTCACCAAGCGCCACGCCTGCCACAAAAACAACGTTACGACCTCGTTTGAAAGCTCCAAGACGAGCATTTCGTACGACGCTTCCATCAATTTTCAGCACATCTCACATCTCACAAAATGCCACGCCTGCCACACCATTTGCACGTTCTCATCACTTGACGCAGCCCTGACAATGCGTTTCGCAAAAAACACGCAACACGACACGTCTAAAGTACTGCAATTGCCACGAAACATGATGATGGACCCCCCTGGGCCTGCCACGAAAAACGCGACTCATTTTTTGAACACAACGCAAAAGTATTGCACCTGCCACACAGAACGACTTTCGACACGTGATACAACATGTTGGAATGTCACAAAGTGCCACGCCCCTCACACAAAACGACCTTTCCACACGGCCGTACGGCGGCCATGCGAATGGTAGCGAACGGTTGCGAACGGTTGGGCGGCATCAAACGAACACAGCTCAACCCACAGACCCCCAAAGTAAAACGAGAACCCTTCACGACGCATTCGGGAAAAAAGAATTAAGGCCAGAAGAACACATACATATATGTATATAATATTTTCAAAACCATCTCTATAGATATATATATATATATACATATACATATACATATATATATATATATGTATACATATACATATATACATATATATATATATAAACATATATTTACATATATAAATATACATATATCTATACATATATATATAAATATCTATATATACATATATATAAATATATAAATATACATATATCTATACATATATATATATATACATATATTTATATATATATAAATATCTATATATATGTATATATAAATATATATATATACATATATATATAAATATATATATATACATATATATATATATACATACATATATATATTTACATATATATATCTTTGTATATATATATATATGTGCGTGTATATATGCATGTGTCTGGGTAAATTATAATAATTCACTAACCTGGAATAAGGCCATTTGGGGATGATTCCCTATACTAACCATATATTCCAGTGAGGTCACAGTGAGGTCGTTATAATTTACCTAGATGTGTATATATATATATAGACATCTCCCTCTCTCTCTCTCTCTCTGTGCGTGTGCGTATATGAATTTGTTGAAATTATATTTGCAGACATCTAGCTATCGTAAACAGGGTTGCAGAGCTATATTGCTGCACATGTGCAGCAGAAACCAGGTGAATAATGCGAACTATGCGAGCGGCAATACAATACAAAGCATGAGAGCTCCTGAAGCGGCGCTTGGCGCCCAAATGCCGACCCAGAATTACCAGCAGAACTGCGAATATTCAACATAAGTTCCGGTACTGTGCAATCAAAACAAAGAACAACTATCGAAGATACACACTCCGTAAAAACAGCCGCCTTGGATACACGCACCGGAAGTGGCGCCGCAAAATCGACGCCAAGCGTCAATGGCAGGGGGGTGGGGGGGTGGGGCCCCTTTACTTTGTAAAGTAAAACTCAAGGTAGCCCTGGAGCTACCTTTCGTGACTATCATGTTCACGCGCCTGACTTTCAAACATTCGATCACCTAAAACAATCTGGTTTTCTCCACACAGATTTGCAACGCACAAGAATCGGGTGGTGTGTTCCAACGTTTAGCTCTGCTGCATTGGCTCTGTGAATGACCTAAGGACTAAGGAGAGCTTCTGCAGTGGCTCAACCCACAGTTGGCGAACTCTACAGTGGCACAGCTTCTGACCAAACCACACCCTGCAAATGCCAAACAGTTAATACATATCAAATGCTGTACTCAGAAAACAGACTGAATGTCCAACAGCTACACAAACCGCCGCTCATCCCCTGACACCAACAGGCAGGCGTTCAGCCGCAGGCGCCTCAGCTCCTCGCTCACCGATGTGGTTNTGTCCAACAGCTACACAAACCGCCGCTCATCCCCTGACACCAACAGGCAGGCGTTCAGCCGCAGGCGCCTCAGCTCCTCGCTCACCGATGTGGTTGTTTCGGAGCCAAAGCTCCTTCAAACTGCGGTTGCTCTTCAGGCTTTCAGCCAGGGCCTGGCCGCTGGGCGTCGTGGGGAGCAGTTGGGATCGACCCCTCACCTAGCAAAGCACGAAAGACTTCAGGAGAAATCTGCAGCATGGCTCNAGCCAGGGCCTGGCCGCTGGGCGTCGTGGGGAGCAGTTGGGATCGACCCCTCACCTAGCAAAGCACGAAAGACTTCAGGAGAAATCTGCAGCATGGCTCTTCCCAGCCCAAGAACAAGTGGAAAGAATCAGCATGTCGGGGGAAGGGTCGCTCCTGAATAATCGCGTACTCGTTCAAAACACCGGACTGTTTGCAAAAAGCAGACTGAGTGTCAATCGTGCGATCACCAAGAGTTNCGGGGGAAGGGTCGCTCCTGAATAATCGCGTACTCGTTCAAAACACCGGACTGTTTGCAAAAAGCAGACTGAGTGTCAATCGTGCGATCACCAAGAGTTAAAAAAAAACAAACTAATCTGGAGGTGTGTTCCATTGTTGAGCTCTGCTGCATTGGCTCTGTGAATGACCTAAGGACTAAGGAGAGCTTCTGCAGTTGCTCAACCCATAGTTGGCGACCTCTACAGTGGCACAGCTTCTGACCAAACCACACCCTGCAAATGCCAAACAGTTAATGCATATCAAATGCTGTACTCGGAAAACAGATTGAATGTCCAACAGCTACACAAACCGCCGCTCATCCCCTGACACCAACAGGCAGGCGTTCAGCCGCAGGCGCCTCAGCTCCTCGCTCACCGATGTGGTTNTGTCCAACAGCTACACAAACCGCCGCTCATCCCCTGACACCAACAGGCAGGCGTTCAGCCGCAGGCGCCTCAGCTCCTCGCTCACCGATGTGGTTGTTTTGGAGCCAAAGCTCCCTCAAACTGTCATTGCTCTTCAGGCTTTTAGCCAGGGCCTGGCCGCTGGGCGTCGTGGGGAGCAGTTGGGATCGACCCCTCACCTAGCAAAGCACGAAAGACTTCAGGAGAAATCTGCAGCATGGCTC
>BGPT01002910.1:22471-32990 GCA_003297045.1 Symbiodinium sp. clade C Y103
CGGGGGAAGGGTCGCTCCTGAATAATCGCGTACTCGTTCAAAACACCGGACTGTTTGCAAAAAGCAGACTGAGTGTCAATCGTGCGATCACCAAGAGTTTAAAGAAACAAACTAATCTGGCGGTGTGTTCCACTGGTTAGCTCTGGTTCATTGGCTCTGTGGACTAAGGAGAACTTCTGCAGTTGCTCAACCCACAGTTGGCGAACTCTACAGTGGGACAGCTTCTGGAGAAATCTGCATATGTTGTACCCAATAAAATTCTGGACTGAAAGATAACAGACTGAATGTCCAACAGCTACCCAAACCGCCGCTCATCCCGCGACATCAGCAGGGAAGCATTCAGCCACAGGCACCACAGCTCCACGGTCAACGATGTTGTTGTTATCGAGGTCAAGCTGCAGCAAACTTCCGTTGCTCTTGAGGCCTTCTGCCAGGGCCTGCCGTCTGGGTGCTGCGGGGGAACAATCGGGATGGACACCTCTCCCCACCTGGCGAAGCACAGGACACACATCGGGGCAACTCTACGGAGTACCCAACAGTGGATAGAACCGCCATGCGGCAGGAAAGAACACTTGTGACAAGACCACTTTTTCATTGCAGCCACTCGATCTCTCGTGAAGGGCAGTTCCACATTCTCACTTTCAAGATTCGCCACTCCGGCATCTCAAGAACTAGCTTCGATCCCGAGGTGCCTCTGCACCCTGGTACCCGATCTCATTGCGCAAAAGCGAAAGCAGGGCTGTCGTGCTGCTTTTCAGAGCCTTCGCCACGACCTGCGGCAGCTCCCTCCCACATGCCCCCGGGGGTTGCAGAGGATCCTTCAACTGGTTGCAGATTTCAAGATGCGTTGTTTCAATGTGGAAAACTCGAGACTCCAGATGGTGGGTTTGCACCCCCAAATTATCACTGTGCGAAACACTCATTCCATGTTGAAACAATATGTTGATCATCTCCTTACCTGGGCGCCTATACAAATGTCAATACCTTTATTTACACTTTGAAAAGCTCTCACAGTAGATCCATGTTTTACTTTCTCGATGGAACATTTGGGCCCTCGTCTGGAACAATTGGCACTTGTGGGACACGAGCGACCCACGGTTTAAGATCTTCTAAGCACCTACATGATTGCTGAGAGATTTATCAGCACAGCACAGATGGTTTCAAGACATGTCGTGATTTGGGTTTGTCTGAAAATAGGGTGCTCGAAAATCCAATGGCGAATCATCGTTTTCCTTCTTGGAATTGTCCTTCGGGGGTGTACCCCATTTTCAGAAAAACAATTTGCAAGGTCCGAAGCCTATTCTACCACACCTATGTACACATACGCAGGCAGGGGCACGTCACGTGATCCGAATAATAGGATTTAAAAAGGGCCAATGCACAGCCGTTGCACACTGGTTTGCAGGAATCCCAGAATTGCGCGGACTCAGGGTAGGAATGCTATCCACTTTCCAGTTATGCCTTCCATGATGTTATTAAGTGTCCAATGTAGCACCGACTTCAGCACCTTCCCAGAGAAACTTGGCCCCTGGACCCACGGATTCACCCAGGGCCCGGAGACTCCACTGTAGCACCTTGGCACCAGAATCGCCGATCTTCAGGTCTTTGAGATCGCACAAAGCCTTCGAGATTGGCCCCCCTCCAATTGAGTACCCAATCTCGCAAAATCCGAATCGATGCTGGGAAGGTGCGATCGTTCCAGTGTCTTTAACACACCGACTCCCCAGAGCCCTGTCCGGGGCCTGCCCTGCAAACACAGCTGCCATGCACTGCAGGGTGCCGAGCTTGTCGAGATCGTTGGTTCCGATGAGATTGTCGAGATCCTGCTCAGCGATCCAAGCGAAGGAAACCACAAAAAGCTGTGGGTGAAAATAACTGGGATCTCAAATTCTTCTGAAAGCAGGTTCAAGTATGTAAAGCAGGTTTGAGTATGTCCAGAATATTGTGTCAAGCAGGTTCAACTATGTTCAAGTGACCCTTGTTGACCAGCAACCTGGGACTTCCAGTCGCTAGGACCCATATTAGTCTCACGGAAATCAAACCATGCACAACAAATCTCAGAAAAGAAACAAAGTTTGTCGCCACTGTGAGCTGTCACACAACTGGCCGAGCAGCTCAAGTTCCTATTCACTTTACAAAACCCAAATCTCAACATGCGCAACACATCCTGAGTCTCAGTTTCAAGATGGCTGAAACGTGGGTGTCCGAGAGCATTGGGTCCTGCAGCTCTTCGCTCATGAAGCCGCAGTGCTTCGTTACATCCAGAAAGAACGTCAAATGCGGCAGGATCAGTGTAAAAATGTCATCCGTGATTTCAGCCTGCGCAGGTTTCGGGAGTGCGAGATGGACATGACATGACATGACAAAGAGATACAAAGAGATACAAAAAGTGTCGCTGGTGCTGGTGCTGAGGGAGATTTGACACCATCGTAGGACGTTTCTGACTAGTTGTCGTTCTGATATCAGACCTATGTCACTTAGATGAGCTGCATGTACTGTTCAGACGTACAAGACTCAGAGAAAGACTCTGGTGTGTTACCTTCGACATGCCAACCTTTGAAGGACGTTTGCAAGAAATGCGGCTCGTTGCTTCTTCGATGCTGGAACTGCAATCTCTTGGAGTGGAATTCTCTGCAAACAGCTTCGTTAACAGTTGCTAACAGCTCTGCATTTGCAGTCGTAGCACGGCTGGTTGTCAGCTTGGGTAGGCAAGAGAATGATTCGTTTGGACAGGGCCAACATGCATCCAATGTACATGAGACAATCAACTGCATAAGTCAAGGACAGTTAAGACATGTCTTGTTCCCGAGTTATTCAAAAGCTGGGTGGGGGCGAGCATACAAACGGTGAAGTGCACTCCTTTTGTTGGGACATGTGGAAAAACTTTGGAGAGCATGCCGCTGATTTCACAGCATTCTAGCTGAAAAAAGAAACAGTTTGAATTGCATACGGCATACGTCTTTTTTAGACTGCTGCATGAACTAGCATGCGATGCTGTAACATTCTTGGACTTGCAATTCCTCAAAGACCCTTTGATGAACCTAGCCTCTTCCCACAATGCTTTGGCCGCCACGGTGTTGCCACTGTTCATGGCTCTGCTGAGCTTCTTCCCCAACGCCGGGATTGAAGCTGCCCTCACGGGCTTATACAACGAAAAGGCGAGAGCAATCTGTACTACGGGCACCACTACACCCAAGGCAGCGACAAAAAATGATCCGCCTTCAACAGCCAAAAAAAGGAGGGACATCAGTGCCTGGGGCACATTCTCAATGAGCAAGTGGTGGCGCTTGCTCGCTGTCACTTGTCCAAAAATTGTGGACAGGATAGTCATTTTAATCCCTTGACGGCAACCTCCGGACCACTCGGACCACTCGCCCTGGACCTTTGGGGCGATGAGCAAAACTGAAAGGTGGCTCGTGGCCAGCTCGTTAAAACAGTTTGCACCCGCCACGTCGTTCTGCACATCCGCAGCTGGAAGCCAAAAAAACCAGAAATGGAAGGCGAGCAGGTATGACCAGCTCAACACACCCACTGCCTGGATGGAAGAGTGCTGTGACTGGAAGCAAAGCCCTCCAAAAATGATGTCTTTTAAGGTATCCCACTGATCTGAGATAGGCGGTACCATGGAGGAAACTGCAGCCACGGCAAACGCTGTCGCATCAAAGCGGTCCCCTCTTTTGAGCCAGGCCACCGCCACCACGGCTTGGATGAGAAGGGAAGCACCGGCACAACAAAACAGCAACAAATAAACTTCCCAGTCCAAGCCCAGTGTCTTGGATAGCCTTCCCGTCTGGAGGCTCCAAAGGCATGCCGCGGAGCTTAACAACACGGTGCAGCCAAAGCTCAACATGACCAGCCATAGTTGAGCCACTTGGCTAAGTGGGGCGGTCTGACCCAGAGCGTGGTAGGAGCCGAGAGCCTTTAATTTGGCTCCTACCATCATGATGACGGTCCCTGAGATAACAACGCAAACAAAGACCAGGAGAAAAACACAAAGAAACCAATGGAAACGGTCACCCCTTTCCTTATCCGTCATGGCTCTGATCGCTGCAATCGTTGGAAGGAGCGCTTTTGGCTCCTCAACGGTCTGAGCAGTAAAATTTCCATGGAAAGAATTCTCTACGATTTCGACTAAATCCGGCAAGGCAGGCATCTCGGGCAAGGAAAGAGCAACAGCAGCAGAAACGAGGCTCAGCAGCTGGATTTTCATGGCGCCACGTCGAGAGGTCTAAATCTGTTTCTATCCGGGTGTTGGTGAGCTTCGAAAATTGGCCACAGGAAGTGCAGGCATGGGTCATGGGTGTGTCAATTTCACGCAGTAGGTCATAAGGCTCCATGCTTTTTCGATTTGCTAGGAACTTTGAGCTAGCCTTGGAGTTTATCAGAGATCACAGCGAACAAATCTGCAAAAGAATGGGATGCTGTGCGGCGTGATTCGATTATTTTCCGACCATGCTGTGATTCTTCAGCGCTTGGCGCTCTCACGTTTTGGATCTTCGGTGCCTTCAAGGTCCATCTGTGTCGAATAACATGAAAGGACTACAGCAGTCCTGTCCACTTGCAGAAATGCTTGGAAGCCATTCTCTTGGTTGTCATCAAAAAACATGGGGCCCTGTTTATCCCCATTGTCTCTGAGTCATGATGGAACCCTTCAAAGCTTTCAAAATAGTCTGCAACGTCTCTTTCGAATGCATTTACCCGTTATCAATCCCTCCCACAACTCCCTGAAACAGTTAGGGTGGAAGTAGCTGATAATATCCTGATAATCCTGCTTGTTGGGGAGCCTGACATTTTATTGCCCATCGCATCCAACCTGTTCAGACGTAAAATCTTCCTGGAGGTCGTGACACCTCCGGACCTGACACATTGCGCTTGTCTTATGGCTCAAAACAAGCGCAGTGACAACTGTGCCCCAGGCAAGCCAATCTTCCTGGTTCAGAAAACCCATCTGTTGCGTGACTATAAATGCAGTTTCGAGCCGTTTGTAGCCGTTAACAGAACTAAGTGGCATCCCATACCTATCTTTTTCACACCTGTTTGCAGCTCAAGCTCAAGGTGCCCTCCAAAACATTTAATTCCGCTTCCTCTACTAATTGATGTAGTTCCTAATGGCAAGCACAGCCATAGGCAATTCAGGCTATTCGGTTCTCCGTGCTTCGGGACTCCACCGATGTGCCACATGCCCTGAGATGACCAGGCGCTAGAGCTGCTCCTGGACAGAGTGCAGTGAAACTGTCAGCTGTTACGACTCGGTTACGACACAATATCCAACTGCACCAACCGTGCCATGTTCCATCAAGCATTGCACTATAAATTGAATGAAATTGATCTAAATCGAGGAAAATTCTTCATTGTCATGTTAGATTGCCGGAAGGTCACGGCGTCATGGGTCCAAAGGCCGCTTTGCCAGGTGACAAGGTGCAATTTCTACAGTACTGAGCTGTACTGAGTGGAACTTTACAGCAACTTTGGTCAGTTCGCTTGAGCACCAGTACCTGCCTGAAGCTTTGGATAACATCCTCAAAATGACGACAGCAAAGTGTATCGTTGTTTTATTTCACTTGTTCAACGCCTGCGTAATAACTGAAGTTGATGTCTTATTCTGATCCCACCTGTTATTACTTTGGACTCAATACATCGTTCTCAGTACATTGTTTAAAGTCCATTGAGCAATGTCGAAATCATCCCATCCAAGCGAAACACTACTGGAGAGAAAAGGCATCATGCCTCATGTCATGGCATCAGAGTACTTTGGTAAGTAACCAGAGACATCTTGGAAAGCCTGATTGCCTGATTGCCGATTGAATGTGTCGCTAAGCACCCAGCAGAATGCAGCTCGCTGGAGGCGCTGGCCGCACGATAGGTGCCTCGGGGCAGTGTCGGAACCCTACAGGTTGGATGGAGGATACCTGACTGATCCTGGCTGCCTGGTCACGGACAACATGCCGAACATGTTGAGCACTGGGAAAAAAGCACTGGCTGCAGGTTCCTTTTAATCATTTCAAACATTTTCAAACTCATTGGCAATGTGTGCGATTGCAGAGCTAAGCTACGCTGCAGCACCAGCTTCGGCCGCGGCCGCGGTCGCAGCCGTGGAGGCCTCGCTGCTGTAGGTCGTGGACCGGCCAGCTTGGGCTGGGGCCGAGCCAGTGTCGTTGGGCAAGGTCTGGGTCAACCTGGACTTGGAGCGAGACTTCAAGTACTCAGTCTTCGGCACCAAACTCCAGTGAACTTTGCTGCTCAAATCATCGAGGTCTACGATGTACACCGTGGCAAAGGCATTGAGGACAAAATCTGTGAGGCCTCCTCTGGATAGCCAGAGTGGTAAGGTATAGACAATGATGGCCTTGTAGAGTCCATTTGAGATGTAGGACATGAAAAAGCGAGACTTGGTCTCCAACCAAGACCATTGACCTTCAGCTGGACCATCTTCACTTTTCACAAACATCTCCTGAGGATTCCCCTTCTCGGCATACATGAGCAAATGCCACATCTCTTGATTGTAAGGTGTCACCATGCAAAAGGACCATCGGTACCAGTGGTGCATCATATTCCACAGAGCTTGATAGCGATCATCCACATGCATGTCCACATCTCTCTCATGTGATGCACCTTCTAGCAATGATTCGCCCTCCTGCCCAGCTGGAGCTTGGTCAAAAGCGTCTCGGAGATGACACTGGTCTTCGGGAGATAAGGTGTCCTCCAAGGTGATTTTCACTTGAACCAGCAGTGACCCAAGCCACAGCCCGATCCTCTTCGGATCCATTTCCACAGGTTTCAGCACGATCTTCACGTAGATGATCATCAGGAGTGTCATCAGCCCAAAGACGCACACACAACCAATCAGGTGGAAATTGGGATCTTGGTATCGGTCCTCAGGAAATGCCGGGTCAGGAGGAGACTCATCTGCCATGGACTTGCGCGCCTTTTCACGAACATCCCTGTAGTCAATCAGTNGGATCTTGGTATCGGTCCTCAGGAAATGCCGGGTCAGGAGGAGACTCATCTGCCATGGACTTGCGCGCCTTTTCACGAACATCCCTGTAGTCAATCAGTCCAAAGATCACCACCACAAGGATGCAAAAGTAGCAAATCAATTGCACCATCAAAGGCAGTGGATTCCATTTGCTGACGGAAGGGATTGGGGAAGGGATTTGAAATGGATTGGTGTGTGTCTCCCAGGCAATGATGAGCTCAGGAGGGAAGTTCAGAAATGCTGTGTTCAGGGTGAGCAGCCAAAGCACCCTCAAAAGCATTTCAGCACCAAGGAAAGTCATCTTGCACTTTTTGAAGACTCCAATGCAAGAAAGCATGCAGTCCAATGCTCCTCTGCACAGGTTGTTGCAACAAATCAGAGAACCATGAAGGAGTAAACAGCACACGAAGAAGCAAGCACCAACATAAGCCAAGATGTTGACATTCAGAGAAATGAAGATGCAAACGCCTGACAGCGTGTCTGATGCAGATTCCCCAAGCAAGAAGATGCTGAATGCATCTCTGGCCTGCTGTTGCCACATCTCCAGAGTGGTTTCCTTCAGCAACTGAACATGTTCCTCCTTCAAGACCCGCGCCGCATACATCTCTGCATTCCAACCATCCGGATCCACAGTCGTCACAGGCGCTTGCAGCACCTTGTGGAGATCAATGAGTTCCGGAAAGTTGATGAAGGCTTCATCATGGTTGGTGTCATCCTGGGCCGCTTTCATCAGCACCGTCTGGTGGCTCAGCACCCCAAGAAGAGTGAACGCACCTGGGACTGACCCCAAGATCCACACCACACCATCCATGCCGTCGAGGCCACAATGTTCTCGGAGGTAGTTGATGCGAGTTCGGTTCATGTGGACCAGATCTCTCACCAAGTCGTGCAAAATGGTTCTTGCAAATGCCTGGCGGACTTCTGCGTGATATCCACTCTGGGGGTGAACAACTTTGCACACCAAGTCTCCACTTCCCCACAGAAAGCCCTTCTCCAACNATATCCACTCTGGGGGTGAACAACTTTGCACACCAAGTCTCCACTTCCCCACAGAAAGCCCTTCTCCAACAAGAAGCGGATGATTCTGATGCGATCTTCAGATCGCTCACCTTGATTTCCTACATCCACTTCGTTCTTGTTAAGGGCCATTGTCAAAGCCCTTTGGTTGGCAGCTTTGGTCATATGCAAAGCCAGCTCCAGCATCGTCATGTAGGAAACATTTGCGTAGTTGACTTGAGAGAAGTGGTCGTAGATCGACTCTGCATAGCTCACTTGATACCTTGCCAAATAGTCCAAGTCACTACATTGAATCTGTGGATAGTCTTGGTCTTTGGCTGTGGATAGGTTGTTCAAGTTGTGCACATACGCACCATGTGCGCTCCACTTGTCTAGTAAGGATTCTACAGCCGAGGAGTCCCCATGGATCACATGCTTCCTCAAAACCTCCAGCTGTTTCTTTAAGTCCACGATGTCTCGCTGATGATGGCATGGCTCTGTCCTTCCAGCGGCATCAAATTGAGAGGATGATTCTTCAAACAGCACTCGGCCTGGAAAGTGTGCGGAATCTGTGGCATCCGTGGCCATCGTGCCCAGGGGGTCTGCATCTTTGCGAGCCATTCCCTGTCCATCCTCAACGAACATGCACTTCAAAACTGCGGAGAAAAGGATGACAGCTGAGAGCACTTGACGCATCCTGATGCATCTGGCCATGGTNCCATCCTCAACGAACATGCACTTCAAAACTGCGGAGAAAAGGATGACAGCTGAGAGCACTTGACGCATCCTGATGCATCTGGCCATGGTTGGCACGGGCAAGTGGCTCAGCAAATGATTCACTTTCCCTGAGGCTCAAAATGCAAAGCCCATCTTTACACTCCGCAATCTACTAAAACCTGAGCCACCGAAAATTGCGGAGCCATATGAGATCAGTGGCCATGCCAAAGATGCACGAAACATCACGGAAATCCAGAATTTTGGTGGTCTCCACGTCTAAAAATCATCAATAACCCTGCAAAAAAAGATCAAGCAATGATACGCAAAATGTAAAGACAAAAAGAATATGAATGATTGAAGCCACCAGCTATTGACTGTCTGCTTTTTCAAAACCTACCTTGATAAGTCCTTGATATCTGAGACCTTGGCCGGCGTTGGAGTTCACCAGTTTTCTCATCGCTTAATTTCCAGAACCCCCATCTCGTGGTGCTCCTGTGAATCCAAACAACTGGTCTGCACGGTCAGAACCCAGGTAAGAGCATAGCCTCATGTTGATATATCATGTCTGCATTCCTTTCAGCATCTTCATGCGATGCGCCACAATGACATCTAGAAAATCAAGTTGTGGAATGTTGTTTGCATGTGTTGAACCCCAAATCAAATGCTCTCAGATGTGTTTTTTCTTTAGAAAATGTCAAGGCATGGGCTATCGTTTAAATCTGTTGTTAACATCCCTAGAAAATCTGATGTGCATATGTTTTCACAAAAGAAAGCCTAGTATATACAGGATATGGGGGTAGTTGATTTCCTATGGAAATTCTCAGGTGGACTACTGGACCATATGGGAACCGTTTTTCGCTTCACTTATGATATTTGAGCCCAGTCAGAGCTCCAGCGGATTTCGCCAAAACCATGGAAGCTCAACACCTGCCGCTTCATTCAATGCCATTGGGTGCCACACGACATGACATGACCATTTTCTTCTGGAACTGAAAAAGTTTGGAAAACGACTTCTTGGAGGGCTGAGAGCTCACGGCAGAATAGGTTGATTCTGCCCCCGCAAAAGCGGTGGAAACCAACGTTTCTGTTAGCCGATTGCGGTAGCCTGTCGTTCCGACCGTTCCGTGGTCATTATGTAATAGTATATTGATATATGATATATGTGTAACATTAAAAAGAAGTACACTAGGGGTGTCGAATATGTAAAATAGAAGAAAACACAAAGTATACTAGGGGTGTGGATCAAACTTGGNTAACATTAAAAAGAAGTACACTAGGGGTGTCGAATATGTAAAATAGAAGAAAACACAAAGTATACTAGGGGTGTGGATCAAACTTGGGTACGCTGGTCAAGAAATTCTGGAGCCCTTGATGCATGCCAACAGAAAAAATATCCACCAACATTGGTCTTCCACGTCTCATCCTGGAAGAGGACAAGAAGTGGGGGAAAAAAAATACACTGTCCTTAGCCAGCAAAATCAAATTTTGAACCTGTGGATGAACATATTTTGCACTCAGGCATTCTGTTTTCCGTCTGTGCCGTGCATGCCGGAGTTTGTTTCATGCTTTCAGCATGCCTTTAGAAAATTTTCGAACTACCCATGTGGCAGGGTGAAATTTTGTCTTCCCTGACTTCACAGCTTCAGTCCATATGGCAGGGCAACTGAAAAAAACGTGAGCTCAATCTACCATTCCACACCCAGCGTACTGGGAGGGAGGCAGAGGGTCCGAAGAAGAGCTAGATAGCCGAAACAGCATCAGACATCACTACATGCCTTCATGCAAAAAGTCGTGGCGACCATCATGCACTCAGGCACTCTGTTTTCCGTC
>BGPT01002910.1:33011-66020 GCA_003297045.1 Symbiodinium sp. clade C Y103
AGAAGAGCTAGATAGCCGAAACAGCATCAGACATCACTACATGCCTTCATGCAAAAAGTCGTGGCGACCATCATGCACTCAGGCACTCTGTTTTCCGTCTGTGCCGTGCATGCAGGAGTTTGTTTCATGCTTTCAGCATGCCTTTAGAGACTTTTCAAACCACCCATGTGGCAGGGTGAATTTTTGTCTTCCATGACTTCACAGCTTCNATGCAGGAGTTTGTTTCATGCTTTCAGCATGCCTTTAGAGACTTTTCAAACCACCCATGTGGCAGGGTGAATTTTTGTCTTCCATGACTTCACAGCTTCAGTCCATATGGCAGGACAGCTGAAAAAAACGTGAGCTCAATCTACCATTCCACACCCAGCGTACTGGGAGGGAGGCAGAGGGTCCGCAGAAGAGCTAGATAGCCGAAACAGCATCAGACATCACTACATGCCTTCATGCAAAAAGTCGTGGCGACCATCATGCACTCAGGCACTCTGTTTTCCGTCNATGCAGGAGTTTGTTTCATGCTTTCAGCATGCCTTTAGAGACTTTTCAAACCACCCATGTGGCAGGGTGAATTTTTGTCTTCCATGACTTCACAGCTTCGGTCCATATGGCAGGACAGCTGAAAAAAGCGTGAAATCTACCATTCCACGTGCCCCTGTGTTACACACAGCTCGACGCGCTCGTCAGCGCGTTGAAAAGAAAGCACGGTATTTATTGACCAGCTTCTGCGTGGAACGAGACGCGGTGAGGTGTGGAATTTGAGATAAGGCATCACACAGATACAACTTTGCTACGGCCACTGAGGCCCATCTTCCTGGCAACAACGTTTTTTCAATCAGCCCGCATTGGGCAAAGTAGGACGTGGCCCCTCCCCTTCTCAGGGAATAACATCTGAAATTAAGGTGAGCTACGCGGATCCGGATTGAGTCCAGATCGGGACTTTCATCAACCCCTGCGACCGGTTCAGTTCTTGCAACTCATGCAGAATCACAAGAACTGTTTTATCTTCGATAGTCACGGACTCTTTCATATGATGTCTGGTCTGCCCTTTTGGAGTGGGTAGAGTGACAATGCCCGTCGAATCTCCCAACAGCAAGTCACAGGGTCGCACGGTGAGAAGTTCACCGGTGCGTAGGAAACAGTGGTATCCTAGGGCCAACAGACTACCTAGGTTAAAGTTGCCAGATTGCAAAGCTTTTGAGGTCATAGCCCATAACAAATCATCGGTGAGCGGTGGAGCTCGACTTGGCACTTCAAAACGTCGCCAGATTCCAAATAGTTTCCAGCTGCTAGGCAGCCGCTTTTTGGTACTTGGCAAGAAATAATGGATGCCACTGAGGGCATCGGCCACCGTATTGAGCGGGCAACCCTTCTGAAAAACTTCAATCCAGTCACTTATGTTCTCATTCATTTCTCTTTCCGGCAGCAAAGTAGCAACTGCTGTGTAGTATCGGCTTTGCGTTTTCTCCGAGAGGCCTACATTCCGCAAAACAATGCCCTTGCGAGCCTTTTGACGCTCTGCCCGGCTTCGAACGCCAGCAAAAGCCCTAGGCCGCACCATGGCTACAATCTGCTAGCAGCATCAGTGGGGTTCTCAGTACTCTCTACATGGATCAAAATAGGGAACAGGCTGAAGCCAAACTGATAGGCCGCAATCTTCCGCATCACACTCATCAGCAAATCGCTGAGTCATCTTCCTTTTGAAATTACCGACGTAGAAACATAGCTGTCCGTAAGGTGGATGAATCACTTCAAGTTGATGCTGAACACGCCATTTCAAAGCAAGCAAAATACTACGCATTTCCAGGCGCTTAATGTGTTCAGGGGTACCCCACCTACAATTAAACACTCCTTTCCATTGCCACCACTGAGCGGCAGCTGATTGACGGGGAAAAGCCTTTGGGTTCATAACATGTCTAGATGTGACGCGCACGTCACTGCCCATATGGTTCACCTAGTCAGTAAAACTCGACACAACTGAGGAACACTGACATTTTCATCTTGTTTGGCCCCATAAACCAGGCCTCGTCTGAGGGGACATTCAAAATCTTGTGGCGCAGCAAAACCAGGCGCCATGCCCATCCGCAATGCCAAGTGCTCATAGGTCATGTGGGGGCAAAGCTCCTTGCACGCCCCACATGCAAAGATACATACTAAAACTGTCTCCGATCAGACTGCAGCGGAGATTCTCGTACTCCTGGGGGTTCCTTTTGATTTCACTTGCCGGCAGCGCCAGTGCCGTGTGATCAAAGCCGTAACCATGTAAAAGTTCTCGTTCTTGAGCACTAAGTAGTCGCAATTTGTCACCCTTCCAGAGAATGTATTGCGACTTATATTGGTAAGGTGGGTAAGCAAAGGAGTCGGCTTCCCATCTTCCAACGGTATCTTCATCACACCGGGCCAGGCCTGCATCACAAAACCAGGGAGAAGAGGGAGTTCTAAATCTGTCCAGCAGAACCGGGGGCGAGATTGGACTCGCATCTGACGACTGGAGTCGGTATGGTCTAACCCCCAGGAGGCCAGAGATTTCTTCAGCTGCTTCCTTGTCCATGCTGGCCACGTTTTCTACAAAGAACCTAATGCAAAACTTTCGACCAAATCGTCTCCTCAACAACTTCAAAACTCGTAGCACTTCAGAAAAGAGTCCACTCTGCGGCCCTTGCAAATTTAGCCTGCCATGTCGCACTGCGCTCAGATCCACGCAGGGGAACCCTGCCCAAAGGTGAATTTGTTGCACTTGGGGGAATTTCAACATCCACTCTAGTACTACGGCTTCTGTGATGGTGCGCGCATCGCCACCTAGAAGTGCATGGGGCCATCGTCGGGAGCAAATTCTGTTGGCAGCCTTGTTGATGTCATAGCCTATCAAGCCCATCACTTCAATCCCTACCAAATCATAAGCTCTAAAGGCTTTACCTATTCCATTACATAACTACAATGGGAGCGGGCCGCAGCCCTCCCTCTTCAGCTGCCAGAGCCGCTTTCGCAAACATCATTGCTTCCTCGGTGCCGCTGTAGGATACTCCCACGGCGCCGCCTTTGCCGGAGGCGTCAGACGCTGTGGTCGCTTCACTGATAGATGCTCCCAAATGAGTGTGTAACAGACAGCTGCCCATCATCAAACCAACCAACTCACCTCTTGCCTTAAGCTTTTGCCCAAAAGTCAAGGGTTTCCCTGACCCAGTGCAAGCCTGCTCGCCTGAACTGAAGCACGCGGACCCACCGTCCACAAATCACTTGAAGCCACTTCTTCGGGGGACGCTCCTTTGAAAGCACCAACGCGGTGGTCTGCAATAGGCGGACAAGCCTCTCTGCTGTGACTCCTTCCAGCTGGGCGCCCAATTCTTGGGTTTCTATAGCATTCGATCACTAGCCTCTTCTTCTCTGATGAAAGCACACCTGCCCTGGCCCAGCTCTCCCCAGCAAGTGCATGAAACTCGGCAGCTTGATTGTCCGGGTTGGTCTCCCAGGATTTCTCGCCAGAGAAAAAATTATCTAAATACACATCCCACCAGGCAAGCCGTTCGCCAGCGGCCTTGGTCAGCACGGCCGAGAGCCAGCTTGGGAGCGGCCTGGTTTTGGCCACTTGGCCGCTTGCAGGAAGTCCTCCTTCTCGGAGCAGGCTTTCGCTTATCTCTTGCATTGCAGAAACTGCACTGCTCCATCCCATTGGCAGTACACAACAACTCAACGCGTAGAGCTTCTTGGGGTCTTTTTTGAGGGAATTCCCAGATACCACCAAATTGAAAGCAAGGCACGACCGCCACCTTTCAGGAAGAGAAAATAAATAAAATGTGGGCGTCATGTCCGATTGCCCAACTCCAAGCACTTCTGAGTCTTCCATCACAATAGAAAGATATTGAGTGATAGAGGGTAGATTGCCAACTGCACCAGAAAGTTGCAGTAAAGTAGAATTGGAGGGAATGAGATTCATAATGACTCGAAGGGTTGTTCTTCCGTCCGGTAAAGTGGAGGTTTTTGACACACCAAAAAGCCCATTTAACACTCTCTCCTCGATACGTCATCACCTTGTCCTTTTCGACCCACGTGCAGATGCCTCTTTCGACCAATGCCCGAGCCACTCCAAGTTCTTCTCCACTCACAATGTGGACTTTCGCCTGCAGTTTGGGTAAGGACTGACCGGTATCAGGCTTCTTACACAACTCAGGGTGCAGCAGAAACGTCCTAGTGGCACCCTTTTTGACGGGGATGGAACCTCCGTGCCCTTTCGGGGGAAGGGCCGGGAGAATTCTTTCAAGACACAAAGGCTCCATTTTGGGGATCTCTTCTCCTGTGTATGAAACAAACCTGCTGCTTAATTCTTTTTCCACCGCTTCTACTGACCATGGAATTGGCGCATCGCGGTGAAGAGACCTCTGTACAGTGGCGCGCAGACTTGAAATCGCGGTCACGTCCGTACGGCGCCAGCAGCCCAACGGCACGCCACGGCATCCGTGTAATGAATTACAAAACAGCACGGCAAGGTAAGTCCAGCTGTCTTCGCTCCATAGCCTGACAAAGTCTCCTGCCGTGATGTCCTCATATGAACACCTCCCCAATTTCTCAACCACCTGCTCCAAATCGCCTAAGCGGAGCGGGAAAGCCTCCCTTTTTGGGTGGCGATACACGGCCCTATTGCCAGTACTTCCCAAGGTGACAAGAAAGTCACAAATATTCTTTGAAACACACCCCTCAGGCCCCGGCCTGGCAGTTACCGCCAGCCAGGCCAAAATGCAGCCCATTGCACGCAGGCTGCTTCCATCTTTCACCATCCTTAGAAAAGTCTGCAAAGACCTGGTCTCCTCACGATCACCTGTCTCTCCAGGCTCTTCCTTTTCTGCTCTCTCTCTCTCTCTCTCTCTCTTTCACTCGGCTTTCTTGCCGTCTTTCTCTGTCTTTCCGGCTCCTCCTGCCGGTTTCTCCCGTTTCTCTGACCAGTAGGTTGTCTGTCGCCATCTCTGGCCCTGCCAATTCGACTGCTTGTTCCAGCCGCCTCCCTGCTCCTTTCCTTTTCTGCCTTCCTTCCCTTTTCCTCCTTGGCCCTTTCCTTTGCTGTCTCCTTTCCAACCTCCTTGCCATCCTTCTGCCGCTGGGCGTCTCCTCCTCCAGTCCTCGTTTGACCTGCTGCGGTCTATCATCTTTCCGTGCTTCTTCGCTTCGAGGAGGAGGCTTGTCGGAGCTCCTTGCGTTGCTTCGAGAGGGTGCATCTCGAGGAACTGTGCGCTCTGCCATGACCCCTCGTTGACGGCCGTGTGTATGGCCAGAAACCTCGAGGCCAAGGATCTCCTAACCTCGGAAGGTCTCCACCTCGAAGCCGGGAAGTGGCCGGATCAGGAGGTTGAAGTACGACGCGATTTTCACCCCCAAGGTCAAGGTTGACGAATCCGTGGAGACCAGGGACGTTTGGTCGAGGGTTGCACGGGCGTGATCCACCAGCAACCGCAGGACCGTCCCCGGTTTCCGGGCTGATCGCTTCTGTTAGGGCGCCCGGTAGTCTGTCGAGCTGCTTGAGTCCTCGTCCTCCTCCGTGTTGTTCCTGCTCTCCCTGCTGCTGCTCGGTCTCCTCCTGGATCGCTGCTGTCCCCCTTCTTCCCTCTCTTTCTTCTTTTCCTCTTCTCTTTCTTCTCTTTCTTGATCTTCTTGGTGGTCCCCTCTCCTCCGGTTAGGAGATCCACCAATGCCTTTACCTTTTCTAATCCGTCGTCTTTCTTCTTCTTGCTTGTCTTCTGCTGCCTTTCTTCTGTCGCCGCGGCCCGCGCCTGCGCGGCAATGGCCAGCAGTTGCGAACCCAGAGACCCTCGGCGATGCTTTCTCCTCACTCTCCTCAACCTCTTCTCTCTCCTCTTGCCTGACCGATCTGGGTCGTCTTCTATGGCTAGGCAAGTTCCGGAGGCGGCAACTTCTCTCCGGTGTCCAGCCCAGCCCGAAGCTCCTTCTCCAGACGAGGGTTCCCAGACCTTCTCTTCCCCATAGGGCTTGCCAGCATCTGGCTTTCCTAATTGTTCTCGCAGTCTCCTCAGCTTGGCCTTGAGGCCATCTCGCTCGTCCTTGTCGCCATCCTCTGTTCGCTTTCGCTTCTCCTTTCTTCCTTGGAGCTCTCTTTGGCGCTGCATCCCTCTTTGGTTCTCTTCATCTCCTCTTTGGCTTCTTGCTCTCGTCGGCATCTTCTTCGTCCTCCTCTTCGAGCTCCTCTTCTCCACCACTCTTTTCTAAGAACTCTCGTAGGGCGGCCTTTCCCCAAGCTGAAAGATAATCGGTCGGGAAGTTCTCGCCTGGCCACCATCTGCCCTTTTTGGCATGAACATGCTCCCCAACCTCTCCAACCATGCACGGCGTGAGCCAGCACAGATGGAGCTTCTTTTTCTTTCTGTTGATGGTGTTGGAGAGCTCCTTCGAAACTCCCTCGTTGCTTGAACCTATGAACCTGGCCGTGATCATAACACCATCGCTGATCTCCCTTGTAGCTTCCAGCACTAGGCACGCCGCAGAGCAGCACGGTCCTGGAAAAAGGGTGCACCAGTTCCGCATCGAACTCAATGATGTCCCCGCCGTGTGGCAGGAACTTGTCCCATCTCTCTGAATCCTCGATAGTGAGCCACTCTCCTTCTGAAACTCCTCTGGACAAGCCCTCGAGCAGCTTCTGCGGCTGCTGCTCCTCCGGTGTCCATTGCTATTGTCGACGGCGGTCGTCCCGTCTCTCCAAGGCCGGCCTGTGGTCCAATAATTGGGACGACAAGGCACGATGCACCCGGTGATAGGGGTCGTCTGCCAATCGGTAAAGAGTTTTGTGCTTCCTTCCGCCTCTCTTTTTCTTTTTCTTCTTCTTCTCCTGACCCTCGCGGTCTCTATGCTCTCTATCCTCTTGGTGATCTCTCTCTCGCTTCTTTCTCCTCTCAAGCTCTTCTCTTTCTCTATGACTCTCTCTACTTCGGCGTGGTCTTTCTTCCTCCTTCTCTTCTTTCACCTTAGGCTGAGGTGTTGCTCCTTCTTCTTGTCGTTGACTTTGTTGACGGTTCTCGCCTTCTGCAACAGGCGGCGCTCTCTCTGCCGCTTTCTTTCTCTCCTTCTCCTCACTCTCGGTTTCGGTCTCGCAGGTATACTGGGAGTCAGGGGTTTTCTCTCGCCCACTGCCCGGTTTCGACTTCGGAGCAGTCCCGGGGTGCTGGCCGGGTGTCTCTCCGGTACGCCTCTCCTTACCAGCAGTCGATGCTGGAGCAGCTCCTGACCCTGATGCCCGGCCCAAGCCAGCACCTAAGGCCCGGCCGCACCTCCCGCGCGGTGTTAAGGACGAGGTCGTTGGCCAGAGTCTTGACGCCGCTGGGACCCGACCAATGGTCTGTCAGCTCTCTTCCGAGAGTTTCCCAAGCAGCACACCCCAGGCACCAGGTATCGCCGTCAATTGGCTGAGAACGGCGACACTTCACACAGACATTACTCATCCGAAGAAGAGCTAGATAGCCGAAACAGCATCAGACATCACTACATGCCTTCATGCAAAAAGTCGTGGCGACCATCCATCATACAATCCACAGGACAGCTAGTAAAAGAAACATGAAAGGACATACTACATGCCTTTGGATCACTTTACTCTCAGGTATCCCATTTGAATGCCCCCGGCATGCTACTGTACAAGAATGGTTCAATTGGGTCATTCAACCCGCAATTTTCGAAGAAAGTGCGCCGCGTTTTTTGGCGTCATGTCATGTTTTAACATTCAGTCATAATTNTACAAGAATGGTTCAATTGGGTCATTCAACCCGCAATTTTCGAAGAAAGTGCGCCGCGTTTTTTGGCGTCATGTCATGTTTTAACATTCAGTCATAATTGAGTCATAATGCTTTGAATACCTGAAATGGGGATGGTCAATAAAAATTGAAAAATTCTGGTTCCAGGCCAGAAATTTTGACCTAGAAACCCTTTTCTCACAATGGGTTGTTTGGGGAAGTGGATGTTGGAAAAAGTTGAATGTTGTATTTTTTCCAGTTGAACCAAAAGATATGTTTGTGCAGAAAATCAGATCTAAAGCTGGACCCAGCCAACCTCCCAGAACATGAGGAGTTTTTGNATGTTGTATTTTTTCCAGTTGAACCAAAAGATATGTTTGTGCAGAAAATCAGATCTAAAGCTGGACCCAGCCAACCTCCCAGAACATGAGGAGTTTTTGCCTTGGAATGGGAGGCACTGAGCCCCTGGAAAGCTTGCGAAGGTGTGAAAGCCAGAGGTGTTGAGCATGTTTGTATATGTGTGTGTGTGTGTCTGTGCGTTTGCATAGATATTATATTGCTGGTTTGTTTGCGGGGCACAAGGCACAAAAATGTATCGTGAGTGAAACTATGGGGCCCNATTATATTGCTGGTTTGTTTGCGGGGCACAAGGCACAAAAATGTATCGTGAGTGAAACTATGGGGCCCTCTGGAGCCGGACTTGGGAGTCCAAAATGCATCACTTGGGAATCCCTGGCCAGGATGTACGTCTGCAGCTTGGGGTCTGGTTTGTCTGTTTCCCCTCGACACACAGATGACACAGAACAGGAATCATGGCTCATGTCATGGCATCAGAGTACTTTGGTCAGTACCCAGAGACATCTTGGAAAACCTGATTGGCTGANAGATGACACAGAACAGGAATCATGGCTCATGTCATGGCATCAGAGTACTTTGGTCAGTACCCAGAGACATCTTGGAAAACCTGATTGGCTGATTGCCGAGTGAATTTGTCGCTAAGCCGCTAAGCACCTGGCAGAATGCAGCTCGCTGGAGGCGCTGGCCGTCACAACAGGTGCCTCGGGGCAGTGTTGAAACCCGATACGTTGGATGAAGGATATCTGGCTGCCTGGTCATGGACAACATGCCGAACATGTTGAGAACTGCGACAAAAGCACTGGCCGCGGGTTCCTTTTCACTATTTCAAACTCATTGGCAATTTGTGCAGTTGCAGAGCTAAGCTACGCTGCGGCACCAGCTTCCGCCGCGGTCGCGGTCGCAGCCGTGGAGGCCTCGCTGNATTGGCAATTTGTGCAGTTGCAGAGCTAAGCTACGCTGCGGCACCAGCTTCCGCCGCGGTCGCGGTCGCAGCCGTGGAGGCCTCGCTGCTGTAGCCTGCTTGGGCTGGGGCCGCGCCAGTGTCGTTGCGCGCAATCAAACTCCAGTCTTCTTTGATGCTCACATCATCGAGGTCTACGATGTACACCGTGGCAAAGGCATTGAGAACAAAATCGGTGAGGCCTCCTCTGGATAGCCAGAGTGGTAAGGTGTAGACAATGATGGCCTTGNGGCAAAGGCATTGAGAACAAAATCGGTGAGGCCTCCTCTGGATAGCCAGAGTGGTAAGGTGTAGACAATGATGGCCTTGTAGAGTCCATTTGAGATGTACGACATCAAAAAGCGAAAGTTGGTCTCCCACCGAGGCCATTGACCTTCGGCTGGATCTTCTTCACTGTTTTTCTTAAGTCTCATCTTGTTGGGATTCCCCTCCTCGGCATGCATGAGCAAATGCCACATCTTTGGGTTGTAAGGTGTCACCATGCAAAAGGACCATCGGTACCAGTGGTACATCATCTTCCGCACAGATTGGTAGCGTTCNCATGAGCAAATGCCACATCTTTGGGTTGTAAGGTGTCACCATGCAAAAGGACCATCGGTACCAGTGGTACATCATCTTCCGCACAGATTGGTAGCGTTCTTCCACAGGCGTCACGGAGCCACTTTCCACTGGTTGATAGCCCTGATTGTTTGAAGCTTCGTGGAAAGCCTCTTGGAGTTCACGCTTGTGTTGAGCAGGCAAGGGGTCATCTAAGGTGATTTTCACTTGAACCAGCAGTGACCCAAGCCACAGCCCGATCCTCTTCGGATCCATTTCCACAGGCTTCAGCACGATCTTCACGTAGATGATCATCAGGAGTGTCATCAGCCCAAAGACGCACACACAACCAATCAGGTGGAAATTGGGGTCTTGGTATCGGTCCTCGGGAGATGCGTCATCAGGATTTTNTCATCAGGAGTGTCATCAGCCCAAAGACGCACACACAACCAATCAGGTGGAAATTGGGGTCTTGGTATCGGTCCTCGGGAGATGCGTCATCAGGATTTTGGTTGGCTGCCATGGAATTCTCTGCCTTTACACGAACCTCCATATAGTCCACAAATAGAAAGATCACCACCAGAAAGATGCAAAAGCAGCAAATCGATTGAAGGCAGTGGATTCCATTTGCTGACGGAAGGGATTGGGGAAGGGATTTGAAATGGATTGGTGTGTGTCTCCCAGGCAATGATGAGCTCAGGAGGGAAGTNATTCCATTTGCTGACGGAAGGGATTGGGGAAGGGATTTGAAATGGATTGGTGTGTGTCTCCCAGGCAATGATGAGCTCAGGAGGGAAGTTCAGAAATGCCGTGTTCAGGGTGAGCAGCCAAAGCACCCTCAAAAGCATTTCAGCACCAAGGAAAGTCATCTTGCACTTTTTGAAGACTCCAATGCAAGAAAGCATACTGTCCAAGGCTCCTAGCTTCGTGCAAATTTTCAGAGAANATTTCAGCACCAAGGAAAGTCATCTTGCACTTTTTGAAGACTCCAATGCAAGAAAGCATACTGTCCAAGGCTCCTAGCTTCGTGCAAATTTTCAGAGAAGCATGAAGGAGTACACAGCACATGAAGAAGCCAGCACCAAGGTAAGCCAGTTTGCTGACGTTCAGAGCAACAAAGATGCAAGCCACTGAAAGCGTGTCTGATGCAGATTCCCCAAGCAAGAAGATGCTGAATGCATCTCTGGCCTGCTGTTGCCACATCTCCAAAGTGGTTCCCTTCAGCAACTTGACGTGTTCCTCCCTCAAGACACGCGCNAAGCAAGAAGATGCTGAATGCATCTCTGGCCTGCTGTTGCCACATCTCCAAAGTGGTTCCCTTCAGCAACTTGACGTGTTCCTCCCTCAAGACACGCGCCGCGTGCATCTCTGCATTCCAACCATCCAGATCCACAGTCGTCACAGGCTCTTGCAGCACCTTGTGGAGATCAATGAGTTCTGAAAAGTTGATGAAGGCTTCATCGTGATTGGTGTCGTCCCGGGCCGCTTTCATCAGCACCGTCTGGTGACTCAGCACCCCAAGAAGCGTGAAGGCACCTGGGGCTGACCCCAAGATCCACACCACACCATCCATACCATCGCGGCCACAATGTTCTCGGAGGTAGTTGATGCGGTTTTTGTTCATGTGGACCCGATCTCTCACCAAGTCGTGCAAAATGGTCCTTGCAAATGCCTGGCGGACTNTGCGGTTTTTGTTCATGTGGACCCGATCTCTCACCAAGTCGTGCAAAATGGTCCTTGCAAATGCCTGGCGGACTTCTGCGTGATATCCACTCTGGGGGTGAACAACTTTGCACACCAAGTCTCCACTTCCCCACAGAAAGCCCTTCTCCAACNCTTGCAAATGCCTGGCGGACTTCTGCGTGATATCCACTCTGGGGGTGAACAACTTTGCACACCAAGTCTCCACTTCCCCACAGAAAGCCCTTCTCCAACAAGAAGCGGATGATTCTGATGCGATCTTCNATATCCACTCTGGGGGTGAACAACTTTGCACACCAAGTCTCCACTTCCCCACAGAAAGCCCTTCTCCAACAAGAAGCGGATGATTCTGATGCGATCTTCGGATCGCTCACCTTGATTTCCTACGTCCATTTCATTGTTGTTCAGGGCCATTGTCAATGCCCGTTGGTTGGCACCTTTGGTCATGTGCAAAGCCAGCTCCAGCATCGTCATGTAGGAAACATTTGCATAGTTGACTTGATAGAAGTGGTCGTAGATCGACTCAGCATAGCTCACTTGATACCTTGCCAAATAGTCCAAGTCACTACATTGAATCTGTGGGTAGTCTTGGTCTTTGGCTGGGGATAGGTTTTTCAAGTTGTGCACATACGTATCAGGTGCGCTCCACCCGTCGAGTAAGGATTCTACAGCCGAGGAGTCCCCGTGGATCACATGCTTCCTCAGAACCTCCAGCTGTTTCTTCAAATCCACGATGTCTCGCTGGTGATGGCATGGCTCTGTCACTCCAGCGGCATCAAATTGAGAGGATGAGTCTTCGAACAGCACTCGGCCGGGAAAATGTGCGGAATCTGTGGCATCCGTGGCCATCGTGCCCAGGAGGTCTGCGTCTTTGCGAGCCATTCCCTGTTCATCCTCAACGAACATGCACTTCAAAACTGCGGAGAAAAGGATGACGGCTGAGAGCACTTGACGCATCCTGATGCGTCTGGCCATGGTTGGCACGGGCTCAAGTGACCTGCCCTGAGGCTCAAAATGCAAAGCCCGTCTATACACTNAGAGCACTTGACGCATCCTGATGCGTCTGGCCATGGTTGGCACGGGCTCAAGTGACCTGCCCTGAGGCTCAAAATGCAAAGCCCGTCTATACACTCCGCAATCTACTAAAACCTGAGCCACCGAAAATTGCGGAGCCATGTGCGATCAGTGGCCATGCCAAAGATGCACGAAACACCACAAAAATCCAGGATTTTGGTTGTCTCCGTGTCTAAAACTGTCAATTTCTTGCAGATTTCAACCCTGCAAACAAAAAAAATCAAGCAATGAAACGCAAAATGTAAAGACAAAAAGAATATGAATGATCTAAGCCTCNACTGTCAATTTCTTGCAGATTTCAACCCTGCAAACAAAAAAAATCAAGCAATGAAACGCAAAATGTAAAGACAAAAAGAATATGAATGATCTAAGCCTCAAAGCCTACTTTGTCTGAGACCGTGGCCCGAGCTGTTGGACTTCAGCAGTTTTCTCATCGCTTCGTTTCCGGGGCCTTGATCTCCTGGTGCTGTGAATCCAAACAACTGGTCTGCACGGTCAGAACCCAGGTAAGAGCATAGCAGCATAGCCTTAAATATGTTGATATANGGGGCCTTGATCTCCTGGTGCTGTGAATCCAAACAACTGGTCTGCACGGTCAGAACCCAGGTAAGAGCATAGCAGCATAGCCTTAAATATGTTGATATATCATGCCTGCCTTTCAGCATCTTCATGTGATGCGCCAGTCCAAACTAATGGTCCAAACCCAAATCTACAATGACATCTAGAGAATCAAGTTGCGGAATTTTGTTTACTGTACATGTTTTGAACCCCAAATCAAATGCTCTCAGAATCTCTCAGATGTGTTTTTCCTGTAGAAAATGTGAATGCATAGGCTATCGTTGAAATCTGTTGTTAACATCCCTAGAANCCCAAATCAAATGCTCTCAGAATCTCTCAGATGTGTTTTTCCTGTAGAAAATGTGAATGCATAGGCTATCGTTGAAATCTGTTGTTAACATCCCTAGAATGCTAGCTTGCATATGCTTTCACAAAAGATGCCTACTACGAGATATGGGGGTAGCTGATTTCCTATGGAAATTCTCAGCTGGACTACTGGACCATATGGGAACCGTTTTTCGCTTCACTTATGATGTTTGAGCCCAGTCAGAGCTCCAGCGGATTTCGCCCAAACCATGGAAGCTCAACACCTGCCGCTTCATTCAATGCCATTGGGCGGCACAGGACATGACATGATCATTTTCTTCCGGAACTGAAAAAGTTTGGAAAGCGATTTCTTGGAGGGTTGAGAACTCACGGCAGAAATAGGTTGATTCTGCCAGCGCAAAAGGGGTGGAAACTAACGTTTCTGTTAGCCGATTGCGGTAGCCTGTTGTGCCGTGGACTGGCGTCACACCGGCTGCAGCACAAGCATTCGTTTTTAATGACCTCGATCACCATGCTGTGGCTGGCATTTGCTGCACCATGCTGCACTTGCTGTCCCGAAAAATTGGCTACAGGGGTCCTTTGACTCTTTTCAAGAGTAAATTATTCCGACATGTTTTCCTGGGCCAAACATGGAAGCCAAAACGCAAAATAACCACCTGACCCAACCCCTCCCCAATGCGCGCCTATCTTTGGACACCAGAGAAGCTTCTGCACAGCGACAACGAACATCTCGTGGCCCTGTGTGGTTGACCTGCGCCAACTTTTCAAGAAGCAGCTGACCCTTCTTCTGAAGCATGCTCCACACAGCTGATCCGGGCATCAAAGACATGACACAATCCATTCGATATCTACTGTAATATTATATAATCATATATGTGTAACTGTGTTGCATTAAAAAGAAGTACACAAGGGGTGTCGAGTATGTAAAATAGAAAACACAAAGTATACTAGGGGTGTGGATCAAACTTGGGTATGCTGGTCAGGAAATTCTGGAACCCTTGATACATGCCAACGGAAAAAATATCCACCAACATTGGTCTTCCACGTCTCATCCTGCAAGAGGACAAGAAATGGGGAAAAAAAAATACACTGTCCTTAGCCTGCAAAACCAAACTTTGAACCTGTGGATGAAACATGTTTTACAATCCACAGGACAGCTAGTAAAAGAAACATGAAAGGACATACTACATGCATTTGGATCACTTTACTCTCAGGTATCCCATGTTGAATGCCCCCGGCATGCTACAAGAATGGTTCAATTGGGTCATTCAACCCGCAATTTTCAAAGAAAGTGCGCCGCGTTTGTTTGCGTCATGTAATGTTTTAACATTCAGTCATGAGTCATAGTGCTTGAAATACCCGAAATGGGGATGGTCAGTACGAAAAAATTGAAAATTTCTGGTTCCAGGCCAGAAATTTTGACCTAGAAACCTTTTCTCTTAATGGGCTGTTTGGGGAAGTGGATGTTGGAAAAGGTTGAATGTTGTATTTTTCCAGTTGAATCAAAAGATATGTTTTTGCAGAAAATCGGATCTAAAGCTGGACCCAGCCAACCTCCCAGAACATGAGGAGTTTTCGCCTTAGAATGGGAGGCACTGAGCCCCTGGGAAGCTTTCGAAGATGTGAAAGCCAGAGGTGTTGCAGCATGTTTGTAGTCTGTGCGTTTGCATAGAAACTATATTGTTGGTTTGTTTGCGGGGCACAAGGCACAGAAATGTATCATGAGTGAAACGATGGGGTCCTCTGGAGCGGGACTTGGGGACTTGGGAGTCCAAAATGCATCACTTGGGAACCCCTGGCCAGGATGTATGTCTGCAGCTTGGGGTCCCTGGACATTTTGGTGGCTCAAATCATGTCGTACCCGCAGCCTTTCCCCTGAGGGCACCGCTGACGGTGCTTTCAAACCGGGTTTGTCTGCTTCGCCTGGACACACAGATGACACAGAACAGGAATCATGGCTCATGTCATGGCATCAGAGTACTTTGGTCAGTACCCAGAGACATCTTGGAAAACCTGATTGGCTGANAGATGACACAGAACAGGAATCATGGCTCATGTCATGGCATCAGAGTACTTTGGTCAGTACCCAGAGACATCTTGGAAAACCTGATTGGCTGATTGCCGATTGAATTTGTCGCTAAGCACCTGGCAGAATGCAGCTCGCTGGAGGCGCTGGCCGCACAACAGGTGCCTCGGGGCAGTGTCGAAACCGGACACGTTGGATGGAGGATACCTGGCTGCCTGGTCATGGACAACATGCCGAACATGTTGAGCACTGCGACAAAAGCACTGGCCGCGGGTTCCTTTTAAGATACAGTATTTCAAACTCATTNTCAAACTCATTGGCAATTTGTAAAATTGCAGAGCTAAGCTACGCTGTTGCACCAGCTTCCGCCGCGGCCGCGGTCGCAGCCGTGGAGGCCTCGCTGCTGTAGGTCGTGGACCGGCCAGGCCTCCTCATGAAGCCCTCCACGGCACCATTGAAGCCCTTGGCCTCCTCATCCTCCATGGCCTCCTCGCCGGTCAAGGTCCTCGTTCGAAACTCCGAGTAGTGGATCTTCGTCATCGGCAAAGGCATTGAGAACAAAATCGGTGAGGCCTCCTCTGGATAGCCAGAGTGGTAAGGTGTAGACAATGATGGCCTTGTAGAGTCCATTTGAGATGTAGGACATGAGAAAGCGAGAGATGATCTCCGGCCAAGACCATTGACTTTCGGCTGGACCATCTTCGTTTCGGATTCGCATCTCCCGAGGATTCCCCTTGTGGGCATACATGAGCAAATGCCACATATCTGGGTTGTAAGGTGTCACCATGCAAAAGGACCATCGGTACCAGTGGTACATCATCTTCCACAAAGCTTGGCAGCGCTTGTCCTCATGCGTCCCCACGGTGCTCTCATGTGATTCACCTTCACTCCTCATTGGTTGATAGCCCTGCTTCTTTGGAGCTTGGTCAAAAGCAGCTCGAAGATCATGAAAAGCATGTTCGAGCTTGTGCTGGTCTTCAGGGGGTAAGGTGTCATCTAAGGTCATTTTCACTTGAACCAGCACTGACCCAAGCCACAGCCCGATCCTCTTCGGATCCATTTCCACAGGCTTCAGCACGATCTTCACATAGATGATCATCAGGATGGTCATCAGCCCAAAGACGCACACACAACCAATGAAGTGGAATTTGGGATCTTGGTATCGGTCCTCAGGAAATGCCGTAGAAGGAGTCTCGCCTGCCTTTTTACAAACATCAATGTAGTCAATCAGTCCAAAGATCACCACCACAAGGATGCAAAAGCAGCAAATCAAGTGCACCATGAAAGGCAGTGGATTCCATTTGCTGACGGAAGGGATTTGAAATGGATTGGTGGTGTGTGTCTCCCACATTGTGATGAGCTCTGGAGGGAAGTTCAGAAATGCTGTGTTCAGGGTGAGCAGCCAAAGCACCCTCAAAAGCATTTCAGCACAAAGGAAAGTCATCTTGCACTCTTTGAAGGCTCCAACGCAAGAAAGCATGCAATCCAAGGCTCTCCTGCAAAAGTTCTTGCAAATTTTCAGAGAAACATGAAGGAGTAAACAGCACACGAAGAAGCCAACACCAACGTAAGCCAGTTTGCTGACCTTCAGAGCAACGGAGATGCAAGCCACTGAAAGCGTGTCTGATGCAGATTCTCCAAAAAGTTTGCTAAGCAAGAAGATGCTGAATGCATCTCTGGCCTGCTGTTGCCACATCTCCAAAGTGGTTTCCTTCAGCAACTTGACATGTTCCTCCTTCAAGACCCGCGCCGCATGCATCTCTGCATTCCAACCATCCAGATCCACAGTCGTCACAGGCTCTTGCAGCACCTTGTGGAGATCAATGAGTTCCGGAAAGTTGATGAAGGCTTCATCGTGGTTGGTGTCATCCCGCGCTGCTTGCATCAGCACCGTCTTGTGGCCCACCACCCCAAGAAGAGTGAAGGCACCTGGGGCTGACCCCAAGATCCACACCACACCATCCTTGCCATTAGGACCACAATGTTCTCGGAGGTAGTTGATGCGGTTTTTGTTCATGTGGACCCGATCTCTCACCAAGTCGTGCAAAATGGTCCTTGCAAATGCCTGGCGGACTNTGCGGTTTTTGTTCATGTGGACCCGATCTCTCACCAAGTCGTGCAAAATGGTCCTTGCAAATGCCTGGCGGACTTCTGCGTGATATCCACTCTGGGGGTCAACAACTTTGCACACCAAGTCTCCACTTCGCCACAGAAAGCCCTTCTCCAACAAGAAGCGGATGATTCTGATGCGATCTTCAGATCGCTCACCTTGATCTCCTACATCCACTGAGTTATTCTTAAGGGCCATTGTCAAAGCCCTTTGGTTGGCAGCTTTGGTCATATGCAAAGCCAGCTCCAGCATCGGCATGTAGGAAACATATTCATAGTTGACTAGAGAGAAGTGGTCGTAGACCGACTCTGGATAGCTCACGTGATGCCGTGCCAAATAGTCCAAGTCACTACATTGAATCTGTGCATAGTCTTGGTCTTTGGCTGCGGATAGGTTGTTCAAGTTGTGCACATACGTATCATGTGCGCTNTGCCAAATAGTCCAAGTCACTACATTGAATCTGTGCATAGTCTTGGTCTTTGGCTGCGGATAGGTTGTTCAAGTTGTGCACATACGTATCATGTGCGCTCCACCCGTCGAGTAGGGATTTGACAGCCGGAGAGTCCCCATCGATCACATGCTTCTTCAAAACCTCCAGCTGTTTCTTTAAATCCACTTTGTCTCGCTGATGATGGCATGGCCCCATCATTCCAGCGAGGTCCAACAAAAAGGATGGATCTTCAAGCAGCACTCGGCCTGGAAAAGGTACGGAATCTGTGGCATCCGTGGCCATCGTGCCCAGGGGGTCTGCATCTTTGCGAGACATTCCCTGTCCATCCTCAACGAACATGCACTTCAAAACTGCGGAGAAAAGGATGACAGCTGAGAGCACTTGACGCATCCTGATGCNACCTGCCCTGAGGCTCAAAATGCAAAGCCCGTCTATACACTCCGCGACCTACTAAAACCTGAGCCACCGAAAATTGCGGAACCATGTGCCATCAGCGGCCATGCCAAAGATGCACGAAACATCACGGAAATCCAGGGGTTTGGTGGTCTCCACGACGTTTCAAAGCAGTTTCTCCCCCTGGCAAGACGTGAATCGTTTGTGATTCATTTCAAACAAGGGATGCGAAATGAATGAAACTGAAATGACGGAAATGACTAAAGCCACCAGCCTTCCTTGAATTCCCGAGGCCGTGGCCGCCGTGGCCGGAGGTGACTGTTGTCGCAAGCGATGTCCTCCGGGTCAATGACGTGGATTGAACACATTTCATGTACCAATTCCACAATTTTACGTACAATTTGTGGGATATGGATATAATATGGATATAGTTGGATTTAGAAAAATTGATATGGGTTTGTCCAAAAAAACAGTTTTTTCCGAAACATGCTCAATTTCTTTGGGTACCGGGTGACTTTTTGGGGCAGAGCCGCTTTTTCGGACTCCGACAAGTCTTCCTACCTTCAAGCGAAAAGGGTTGACCTTCCACCGCCATGGCAAATTGAAAAGTCGCGTGCACATCATCTCGATTCTGGATTCGAAATTGTCACACATTTGATGGTATATATTGGTAGATTACTAAGAATGGGTAACCCCACCTGCGGGATGTTGGCAATACCTAGGTCCGACTTCGAAGACATCTTCATTCAGAAACTTGGCAGTTGTGTATTGGCAGAATTGATCAAGACTGCCACGGATGAGATCAAAGAACAATCCAATGATTGTGAGTATTGCAAATAACAAATGGTATTGACTGACATGACAACAAAACATCACTGTAGTATTGGTGATTATGCATTGCAAATAACTGCATTGCATGTTCTCTGATACCTGCAAGCGCCTGCAAGATTCACAGCATTGAGCACTCAAGGCTCCGGGAGAGCCGTGCAGCAAGCGACCCAAGTGACCCAAGCGACCTGGTGAGGCTGACAGGTGTTGCACCTCGATAGCTGTGACTGTAGACATATACGGCTGCACACAAATGTGGACGTATAGATCTTTCTCTAATACACACGTCACATATGTATATATAATATAAACATAAACCGTACATATACTATCATATACTATACATATTCCACATTTTGGAACAACCCAATTCTGGGAATATGCAGGTGTTCCTTTCTTTACTGCAGATTTACTCCAGATTCATCCAAGTTTGGTGGTACAAGAAGTTGACAACTGTGCAGGCTGCAAAAAACGGTACTCGACAGTTCCTCTCAGGCAGCTGTCACTCCTGCTTAGTGCCTGGCGAGGGCATCAGCGTCGGGGCATGGGAGAACAAGCTGAAGCATCCAAGGAATCCAAGGGTTGCTGAAACTCTACAAACAGTTTGACTCGTGGTTGGTTAGGAATCCATCACAATCAACTCTTTGATTTCGGCCAACCATCCATCTTTTGATCCATTCTGGACGTCAGTGGGTCCTTTTTTATCTATTTGTGTGCAAGCCCGGCAATGTCAAGAGAAAACACGTATCAGCATCACCGGTCGCCCTCAATGGTCCACTTTGGTGCAACTTATGGCGGGTTCCTGCAACTGAGAACCCCAAGAAGCACCAGAATTCGTCATCAATAGTCACGAATCCCATGGTTCGGGGGGTCCACAACCAGCAATTTGCTTCCATGCCTTGCACCATGACGTTGATGATGCTGACAGGGAAGCGTGGGCGGTTGCTGGGGACAACATCACTGGAACCCAAGGGCCTGAGGCCACCTGCAGCCTGTTGATCCAAGGCTACCCCTGATGATCTACAAAATCCATCAAAATCCGGCTTTGGCTCTTCCAGCTGAAAGGATCTGAAAGGTGGAAAGTCTTGGAAGGAGTGGGATATAGTTGGACAGCTCATCAGTCAGGAGAAACTTTTTGAGTGTGCTCTGGGCATGGCCAGCAATGGAGAATTCAGCAGCCTCGTGCACTTCATGTTCGAAGTGTTCCTGCCCACGTTGAGACTTTGATTGGTTGGAGTGGGGGCCAACCAAACACCTGGGAATGGGTTAAAAGTGGATTCTGTACCCAAAAAAATGGATAGCTGTCCACTAAAAGGGACCAAGTCTTGAGGCATTGAACTCCCACATTTGGAGACGGCATCTCGGCCCAAAGGATGATGAGATGAAACCCATTTGGGGATAGCAAGCTGCTNGACCAAGTCTTGAGGCATTGAACTCCCACATTTGGAGACGGCATCTCGGCCCAAAGGATGATGAGATGAAACCCATTTGGGGATAGCAAGCTGCTTGTCGACGATACAAAGAAGCATCCCCAAACCTCCAACCCAGGTAAAGTGGACCCACATCGAATTGATGAAGTGTGTTTCCACTTTTTGACGAAGCTACTGCACCTTGGCCGTTTACGTCTCCAACCTCCAGGGCTACTAAAATCCCTACATCACTACATCTTTCTTGTCCTTCTCCATCAATGCTGNCGTCTCCAACCTCCAGGGCTACTAAAATCCCTACATCACTACATCTTTCTTGTCCTTCTCCATCAATGCTGTCTAAACCTCTCCATCTTCCCCCCTTTTGCCCCTGTTTTTCCCGGTCAACAGGGCCTTCTCTAAGCTCCAGGTGACATAGGCACTGAGCCTCGGATCTGGGAGCACCAAGCAATTGGAGATTTCCGTGGCACCGTTCAAAAGTAGCGGATCAAAAGAACAAACGAATGAACGGACAAACACACAAACAAAGAAATCTCATCAACAAGAATTGGGGAAATGCACTAACCAAGAATTGCAGCTTGACCAGAAATGAAGTAGCTATATTTATCGATAAATATGGAGGCGAGCAGACAAAGATTGGTGCTTCAGAATGGTTCATATTGGATGATGTAAGTTCAGAGTGTAATTTTTGGGGGATTAGGATGGTCCTGCTCCGAGACGTAGTGGAACCTCGGCCAAGAAGCAAGGCGGCACTGGACGCCATGAAGCCTAGCATACACCTGGGCTGTGGAATTGGTCATCGCCTGTGAGGACTAGATCTGTTTCTTACGCCTCAAATCACATCCCAAACTTCCATATGCATCAGGATTTGTCTGAAATAGGGTACCCCCGTTCCATCCAGTGGTTTCAACCTGCTTAAAACCTTAAATTTCCCTCTTTTTGGAAAAAATGGAATAAATCCACAAAAAATCCAACCCATAAATCTGGAGAACCGAAAATCAACCCATAGCTCCACTAAGCTTCACCAAGGTCCAGGCGTTTTGAACCCAGCCTTCGCCTGCTCTAATGCTTCCTGTGGATTGCTGGGTGGCGCGTGGTGTCNCCGGGAGAGCCGTGCAGCAAGCGACCCAAGTGACCCAAGCGACCTGGTGAGGCTGACAGGTGTTGCACCTCGATAGCTGTGACTGTAGACATATATGGCTGCACACAAATGTGGACGTATAGATCTTTCTCTAATACACACGTCACATATGTATATATAATATAAACATAAACTGTACATATACTATCATATACTATACATATTCCACATTTTGGAACAAGCCAATTCTGGGAATATGCAGGTGTTCTTTTCTTTACTGCAGATTTACTCCAGATTCATCCAAGTTTGGTGGTACAAGAAGTTGACAACTGTGCAGGCTGCTTTTTTGCCATGAGCTGTCAAGGAGACAGGCAGCTGTCACTCCTGCTTAGTGCCTGGCGAGGGCATCAGCGTCGGGGCATGGGAGAACAAGCTGAAGCAGCCAAGGAATCCAAGGGTTGCTGAAACTCTACAAACAGTTTGACTCATGGTTCGTTAGGGATCCATCACAATCAACTCTTTGATTTCGGCCAACCATCCATCTTTTGCTCAATTCTGGAGATCAGTGGGTCCTTTTTATCTATTTTTGTGCAAGCCCAGCAATGTCAAGAGAAAACACGTATCAGCACACCACCGGTCGCCCATATCAATGGTCCACTTTGGTGCAACTTATGGCGGGCTGCAACTGAGAACCCCAAAAAGGACCAGAATTCGTCATCGTTAGTCAAGAATCCCAATGGTTCGGGGGGTTTACAAACAGCGAAGAATTTGCTTCCATGCCTTGCACCATGACGTTGATGATGCTGGCAGGGAAGTGTGGGCGGTTGCTGGTAGGGGACAACATCACTGGAACCCAAGGGCCTGAGGCCACCTGCGGCCTGTTGATCCAAGGCTACCCCTGATGATCTACAAAATCCATCAAAATCCGGCTCTGGCTCTTACAGCTGAAAGGATCTGAAAGGTGGAAAGTCTTGGAAGGAGTTGGACATAGTTGGACAGCTCATCAAGTCAGGAGAAACTTTTTGAGTGTGCTCTGGGCATGGCCAGCAATGGAGAATTCAGCAGCCTCGTGCACTTCATGTTCGAAATGTTCCTGCCCACGTTGAGACTTTGATTGGTTGGAGTGGGGGCCAACCAAACACCTGGGAATGGGTTAAAAGTGGATTCTGTACCCAAAAAATTGGATAGCTGTCCACTACAAGGGACCAAGTCTTGAGGCATTGAACTCCCACATTTGGAGACGGCATCTCGGCCCAAAGGATGATGAGATGAAACCCATTTGGGGATAGCAAGCTGCTNGACCAAGTCTTGAGGCATTGAACTCCCACATTTGGAGACGGCATCTCGGCCCAAAGGATGATGAGATGAAACCCATTTGGGGATAGCAAGCTGCTTGTCAACGATACAAAGAGGCATGAGAATCTCCAAACCTCCAACCCAGGTAAAGTGGACCCACGACATCGAATTGATGAAGTGTGTTTCCACTTTTTGGTGGACGAAGCTACTGCACCTTGGCCGTTTACGTCTCCAACCTCCAGGGCTACTAAAATCCCTACATCACTACATCTTTCTTGTCCTTCTCCATCAATGCTGNCGTCTCCAACCTCCAGGGCTACTAAAATCCCTACATCACTACATCTTTCTTGTCCTTCTCCATCAATGCTGTCTAAACCTCTCCATCTTCCCCCCTTTTTCCCCTGTTTTTCCCGGTCAACAGGGCCTTCTCTAAGCTCCAGGTGACATAGGCACTGAGCCTCGGATCTGGGAGCACCAAGCAATTGGAGATTTCAGTGGCACCGTTCAAAAGTAGCGGATCAAAAAACCAAACGAATGAACGGACAAACACACAAACAAAGAAATCTCATCAACAAGAATTGGGGAAATGCACTGACCAAGAATTGCAGCTTGACCAGAAATGAAGTAACTATATTTATCGATAAATATGGAGGCGAGCAGACAAAGATTGGTGCTTCAGAATGGTTCATATTGGATGATGTAAGTTCAGAGTGTAATTTTGGGGGGATTAGGATGGTCCGAGACGTAGTGGAACCTCGGCCAAGAAGCAAGGCGGCACTGGACGCCATGAAGCCTAGCATACACCTGGGCTGTGGGATTGGTCATCGCCTGTGAGGACTAGATCTGTTTCTTACGCCTCAAATCACATCCCAAACTTCCATATGCATCAAGATTTGTCTGAAATAGGGTACCCCCGTTCCATCCAGTGGTTTCAACGTGCTTAAAACCTTAAATTTCCCTCTTTTTGGAAAAAAAAATGGAATAAATCCACAAAAAATCCAACCCATGAACCTGGAGAACCGAAAATCACCCCATAGCTCCACTAAGCTTCACCAAGGTCCAGGCGTTTTGAACCCAGCCTTCGCCTGCTCTAATGCTTCCTGTGGATTGCTGGGTGGCGCGTGGTGTCNCCCATAGCTCCACTAAGCTTCACCAAGGTCCAGGCGTTTTGAACCCAGCCTTCGCCTGCTCTAATGCTTCCTGTGGATTGCTGGGTGGCGCGTGGTGTCCATGACCACTGAAGCTGGTTGGATGCCTCAGTGAGGTGAAGCTTGGTGTCAGGAGATGGTGCAGGACCTGATACCTGATATACCGATATACAAATGTGCCTGTGTATGCACTCTTGTATATCTATATCTATACAGATATAATCAGATATATAGATATGAATAGATGGAAAGATGGATAGATACACACCCATGGCCAAGTAGTATGCTAGCTTGAATGCAACACATTTTGCCAGGGGGGAAATTAACACAAAATTCACCATTGCCAAAGGCCTTGCACTTCGAACTCCAACCGGAAGAGCATCAATATCAGCTGACGCTTGAGATTTGGGTCTGAAAATGGTGTATTTACTCCCAAAATTCAAAATGTGGCAGTTTTGGGAAAACGAGGTGTTAAGCCATCAAATTTGGAGGTATTGCATGGTCCAGACAAACCCACATAGTTTTGGGTCAATCACCAGGGTCATCCACCCAATCCCTCGCAACTCGACACTGCGTCGGTTTTTTGCACGTCCTCTGAGGACGCCACACTGGAGGGAGCCTTTCAGAGCTGACCATTTGACATCGCTTCAGGAAGTTCTCTTATCAGAGGGAAGCCAAGTTGGACACCAAGGATCGACAACAGCCGGATGTACTGAGTAGCACTTGATACATTCAAGGCGCGAAGAATGAGTCAGCTTACTACCGGGAACCCAGAACTTTGAGCGCCTCCACTAGGAATCCTGCACCTCGGAGTAGGGCACAGTCAGCCAAGTGGCGAATCAGTAGACCCAGGATTGATAAACCCCCACTTTATTAGTAGGGAGGTACCAGTCTTCCTGCAAATGATCATAGATTATCACTATTTTGGCATTCACCCCCCCCAAGTCATCAGCCAGGGTCTATCAATCCGGGGTTGGCATTGTGTGCATGGATGTAGCAGGCAAAGGATAGTGTGGCAGTTTCAAACCCTCTGCGTGTCTTTAAACCTTACTCTTACTGTATCACTTTTGGAGATACTAGAGTTACTAGAATCCACAAGAATCCACATTCAAGGTCACACAGGTCACACAACACCCCGCACCTCGACTTGCTCTGAGCGTCTTTGGAAACAGCAAATCCTGGCGTCCACCGTAGATGAAGAGTCAGTGGCTCTCAGGGAAATTTCACAGGCACGGTATTTTCCCATGAGGGAGTCCTGCAAATCTTTCCTTCAACAACTTGCCAGGTTGCCACACTACTTTTGAAACCCAATTCTCATTCCTCTATCACTTCGGAGGAAATGAGTCACAGAATGTCACAGAGCAAATTGCGCTGCATCAAGCCTTTTTGCTGCAGCGCCCATGGAGTGTCCGGGCACAATGGTCTCGGCATGTCTCGGCTTTGATATGAAAGGGTGACACAATGTGACACGGCGAATCTGTGGCTCCAGCAGATGGATCTGCCTCAGAGACCTAGATTGGGTCCTGCAAGGCCTTCTACCAGCTCTGGTAGCGGTGCCCAAACCATGACTCAAAGCGGGATGGCTGTGGTGCTCCAATCACTTTGCAACTAGTGCAACTACCCCATTGGACGTATCAGCTGCCGATACTGGTGTCGTGAGCCGCATAAAATGTGTGGACAGCAAATCACCAACAAACGTGGGGATGTTGCAATTGACAGTAGTCAACATCACCATCACCATCATCATCATCATCATCAGCAGCAGCAGCAACAACAAATGCTACAGCAGCAGCAACAGCAAGAAGGCCTTTCTGGAGTGTAGAAACCGCCAGTCTGATTTGTCACGTACTGAAGCACATACCGCGATCTTTTGATGATATCATTCCGATGCAATGCAAGTGGAATCCTGTCGTTGTAGCGGAACTGTTGAACCAGTTGAACCATGTTCCACGTTCACTTTAGCCATCCCCGGGCCATCCCCCCTCTCAGGCTTTGTTTCAAGCACTAGCTCCAACATCTCAGTGCAGAACTAAAGGCACCTGGCACGCCACTAGAAACACATGTCCCATGCGATCTGGGCCATAGAAAATTGCCAGTTTCCCCATCAGCCAGAAATTGGAGGGTTCATCCAACATTTTCACAACCACAAAAAGTCAAGTTTCCCCATTGAAATATCTTGAAACTTCAAATCGCTACAAATTTAATGTAAAAATGTCGTCGAGATATGTCGAGAGCCTTCACTCCAGACGGTGCGCGGGGCCACTGAAGGCCGCGAAGCCAGGCCGCGGCGCAGCTACGGGTGGCGGCGCCCTCGGCGGCTCGGTGGAGTGGTAGGACACCTTGCAGCTGAAGTCATGGGAAAACCATGGGAAAAGCAGCGAAAAATCCGTCGAAAATACTGATTTCCATGTGAATTATCGCTAAACCATTGGTTTTCCCAGAGAAAAATTGTTGTTGCATGGCACAAATTAATATATGTATGTATGTATATATATATATGTATATATATATACTGTCATCCCATATGTGCGTGTTCTTAAGCCATGTGGTATACAAATTTGCGTGACTCCCAGTCATCAAAAACAATGGTTTGAAGGGTCAAAGTTGACCCACCTGGCTATCTGGGACGAGAAATACCTCGCTGCTGGGAATATGCTCCATGTGGTCCTGGCAAGCAGTGGAGACTGGGGATTCAGCTACATCCAGAGGGGCACGTATAGATGTGTATACATACATATATATATATATATACAGACATATATATATATATATTGCTAGATAGATCATTATTGATATGTAGATATATACAGATATATATATATATACACACATGAAGTTTGGAAGGCAAAATGAACGTTGATCAAAATTGCATGCCTCGTTGATCAAAAAGCCATCTAGTTTGATCAAAACAAGAATATGTGTCATATTGATCAAAGTGAACTTTCTTTGGAACATGTCTGGAAAGATTCAGGGCCTTGTAGATGGCCCAGGAGAGGTAGGCACCAACCAGCTCCAACATGGGCCCTATGAAGGTCAAGAACCGCCCAAGAAATAAATACCAAGGCCTCAGATTTTCGCCAGGCACTGGAAGAATTGCGCAGCTGGTCCCTGTTGTTGACACAAAACAGGGTTGCTCCCTGGCCACCTTCAAATACGTTTAAGGGAAAAATTGGCAAACAAAATGGCCAATATTCCGCCCTGGTAACTATCATTTGCCTTTCATGGGTTGGAGCAACCCTGCAAAAAGAGCTGGAAAATATAGTCGGAAAAGTCCGATGCCTCTTCCATTTCTTCGGAAAGGATGCTTTCCACTTTAGAGTCTCTTCATCGTCCTTGTTTCCAGCATGGCCTCTTTTTGTCAGCTTAAGCAATACTACGCAAAATTGATGATCTGATCTGCTGCATATCGTGAAATCTTGGTCATCTTCCAAGGCTATTGGTGAAGCTGTGAGAACGTGACAGCCGGAATGGAGGCCAAAGGACACAGATGTTTTGAGTGTTAGTAGCCGCAATGGGTAGGTTGCATCCATCACCACCTCTAGAAATTGTAGGTCTACTTAATAGCAAAAAGACATCCCAAAAGGTCCCGCATGCACCGAAAGCATCAAACCCAATTAAACCCAATCAAACGCACAAGTTTGCGACCCTGGGACTGTTTTTTGAAGAAGAAGTCCCACTGGGTTCGAAGTCCCAGCGCAAGTACCTTGCACTGCAGGCTTTCCGCTGAAACTCCGCTGAACCATCCTTGTTCCTTGGAATAGTGAATAGGGTCTCAAGATGTCTCGAGTACCTACAACCATCAATCACCTGAGGTCCACACTAGAAAGCCATCAAGCATTGAATTCAGGAACCTCAGTTGAAGCTTTTGGTGAAACTCAGCACTTTCTGCCAACATCTAAGTCTAAGTATAAAGACCAACTGAGTGGGTGATATATAATTTTCTCGAACTTTGCGTGAAATGTCCTTCTCTCTGCAGGTAAGCCACAGAATCATCGCCAGGCATAGCAACCAGGCAATGTTCATCCCTTTCCTGATAGCACTTGCGCGTGCTGGAAGTGATATGAACCAGTGTCAAGCTGGGCCATTTGAACCGATTGAACCAAGCCGCCTGATGGCCATGTAGCCGATGAAGACCTTGGCTGCAGTCATTCTACTGGCCTGGTTGATCCATCACAACCCCTGGCACCAGCCAGCACCAGCCATTTTCAGCCCTCCCCCCAAGTCCAAGTGACGGCAAGCACCAGGAAGAGTCCTCCAGTCACATCTAACAAAGCCAAGCGCGCCAGCCCTACGAAGCCCAGCATGGCAAAGATAAAGATCAGCCACGGCCTGACAGAGTCCAGCCCTTGATGGCTGGGACCATAGATGCTCTGCCGTTGCTACGAGGGCTACGAAGGCTACAAAGGCTACGAAGGCTACGAAAGCTACGAAGGATGAAAAAATGATCAAAGGAAATGTTTCTTCCAAGGAAATGATTTTTCCGTACCACATGCATATTAAATCCTTGGCGAAGGTCCATGGGTGCGTTTATATCAGTTATCTGATTTGATTTTCTGATTCTCACAGAGAGCATCCTTACAACACATGGAGAACACGATTGAAACCCTGGTTGAAGTTTAAAGCCTTTATTGTCCTGGAATTGCCATAATGTATCAATGTTTGCAGTGGAGGAGGCATCACTTCTAAGAATCACCAAATGCTCATTAACGCTGTTTGTGCAAGACGACCTCTAGTCCTGCCTGACTCGCAAAGCAAAAGGCGTCGGTGGACCAGTCAAGCCATCCAGGCTGCCAGATACGAAGGTCATGGCAGAAATCCTGGACTCCAAAAAATGAAACAAAAGATCAGTAAGGTTCCAAACATTGCCAACAAATCATGGCGAATGTACAACCTGGTGTTGTTGACCTGTGCAACACATTGCAATATCAGGTCAAGAACATCTCGATATAATTCTGTCCAAACTGCAAAAATAAGTTCACCGTGCCAATGAAACCTGTATGGATTCCAAAAGTAAGTTTCCATCTCAAAACTATAAACACTCAACACATTCAACATACATTTTCCCCAGCAGAATTATAAAAACTTCTGCCAACCAGCAGTCCTGCAGCCGCCACCGATGGACTAATTGAAGTTCGCTTTCTATGAACGGCCGAGCCCGGTGCTCGGCGAACGGGCGAAACTCACCACAAATTGTGGGGAGCCCCGCTGAGCCGAAAAATGCAGCAGTGCCGGGAATAACAACCAGTATGAAGGAATCCAACAACGTGGTATTTTCGTTGCTAAAATGACCAAACATATGAAACCATATCTTCTTGCAAGTCAATGATTCTGAGCGATACATGTTTCATCCATAACTCAAACATAGACAATTTGTTTCAAGACACTGAAGCAACACACAACCGTCTGTATATTGTAAGTACATTAGGTTCCGCTACACCGAACATGCTGTGCAAAGTGCGGTGCAGCAACGAACACATGCAGCAAGAGACATCTGGTGCCCATGTTGATGAAGTCGTAGGTTCTGAATGGAAATTGTGAAGGGCATCCTGCACACAAGGCAAATGTCTGACATTTACAACAGGGAAAAAAATAATGTCCACAAACACGCCGACGTGCCAAACTGTCAAGATTTGATGGCAAGCAAACAATTGTTACATGGTACATTCTGTTTTGCCAGCCCTGAATTTTCAAACCAAAAATTAAAGTCTAATGATTTTTTTTTGGCATCAGGATTGAAGTGCCTGTTTCAAGAACGCAACTGCGCCCGGCATGTTCGAGGAAATGGTGTTGCACTGTCGGACATGTGATGAATTGTTGTCGTTAAAATGTTTTGTCTACATTAATATTGGTGATATGAACTGCATCTGTGAGCCAAAATGTCAACGAAACACATGTAAACAACCCGTTCACGTCAAGAAAATGAAAAGACGCACGAAAAAATTTGGCATGCCAATGAAACATCCAGCTATTGCGTCGTTGCCAACTAAATTGGCAAACAAAAATACACACTAAATTTAACAAACAAAAACAACACGTTCCATCAAGGTCAATCTGTATGCAAATAATACTTGTTCGGATTTCCATGTGCAAAAGAAACATTACGGTTCATCACGGTTTGTCCTGAAACAACATTTGCTGGGAATACAATGCCGCCATTCTACCATCAAATTTTGAAATATATACCACGTTGTGCATACAATGACCCATGATTGGATTTCTGCCACTGTGAAATTTGGTGCCACTGTGAAATTTGGGAAAGATCTGAAAAACAACATTGAACAAGGCGTGTAGAAATCAAACCACCGCATTTGTGCATCTATATAATACTATCCCATCAAAGCAAAAACAAGCCGTCAGACACAAAGTACACGCATACGGCATACCAACTGAGGAACATCAAATCAGTCACATTACAACAAAATCATTCCGCGTTTTCCCGTTTTCCAAGAATTTGCCTTGTTATTTGTAACGCGCTTCAACAAGGCATCAAGTTGCGCATAGTCTGCAGAGCTGTGCGCGAGCCAACGCACAAAGTACAATCCAAGGCCAATGGACGGTGCCACAATCAAGATTTTTCCATCTGGACTGCTCCTGAGCTTATCCAGTGCACACTGCGCAGCTACGAACGTCTTAGGTTGCGAATGACTGGATGCCTCAAATAACCCAAATTATCGGACACCGCAGCCAAGAACTCAAGCACTATGGCCCTGACCCGGGCCAAGTGCTGCAACACAGATCTATCATAGGCGTCACAACCACGTGTGGGCCAGCCAAGCCGAGCTTGGACATCATTATCAGGGACATCAGGACGACCCGATCTCAAACTTTTGGCAGGACAATGTTAACAAAGGTGTTCCCACACGGGAGGGATCTGCTGGCTGCAAATTTGACATGTTTCCCGGACTTCATCGCCACGCATCCGACCATAACAAGCAGAGGAATGGGCAGCACCAAGCATCACCGCTCTCTGATGGCCATCACCTGTAAGAGAAAACAGTCGACGAGACGAGTACTGGAAATCCGCGATTCCACGTACTGCTCGTCTACCAAGTAGTGGTTGTCTCTCCGGTTCTGTTTCTGCCAAAGCTGGAATTGATTCCGACGCCAGCTTTCTCTCACTTTGTGATCACACAAATCAGCAATGCCTTGATCAGTATTGGATCAATCCACTTGATTAAGGTCACTATGTCGAAAACACCATGCACCTAAGGGTTCCCAACCCAGTTCACTCAGACGGGCAGAAATGAAATTCTGCCACCCTCCTCTTTTTGGCACGCGGCGCCATGGAACGCGCACCTGACGCATGGTACGGATAGACAAAACAACAGCCCAAAACTCTGCATGGAACATGTGACCGGCCAACAAATTTTACAAAGGTCTGGACGCCTTGCTTTGCAAAAAGGAAATCTTATGCCAAGCCTTCCTAAGAGAGGGCCATCTCTTTGGGCAAACATTCAAACCAAGCACCCCAGGTGGCAAGAGCAAAAACCCTGGAACGAAACAACGACATGCGAATAGCACGACTGAGCGGAAGTGCTTGCAACCGATGAGCCATGGAAACGGCAGCCTTCACACGTTTTTCAATTTGTGAAGAAATAACCTTGTGATTTTCTTTGAAATCAATTCCTATAAGATCCGAGTAGCGGGGCAAATATGATCACCATACCCAGCATCTTGCAAGTCTTGCTCGTGCTGCCATGTACTTGCAACAAAACGCATTTTCTGAACATTTTCTTTCAGCCCCAAAACGTAGCTCCAAGCCCACCACCGGTCAATGCCGGCCACAAGCTGTGGCACTTCTCTTGAACTGCACGGTCATCAACATATGTTTCTTGTCTGACACCAGTCATTTGCGAGACATCTTGGATAGGTCCCTTCAGCAACAGCAGCAAAGCCAATGGGGCAAAAGCGTCGCCCTGTGGCATGGAGTTTTGTACAATCAGAGGACCAAACTCGAGTCTCAGATCAGCCGGGTGTAGATGAGTAGGCTGTTGTTGGAATCAAAAAAATGGTAATACATAAGTTAAAATAGCCCTAGTGACTTTTTTTGACTTATTTTGACTTTAAATGACTTGTTTTGACTTATTTTGACTTTAAATGATTTTTTATAGGACTTTGAGATTTGTTTTTGTTGTAAATGTTTTGAATATGGTTTTAACTGACTTTAATGCAGCTAATCATTTATTTCTGTTGTATATAAATATTTCATTGTTTTGTTTCCATTAATTGTTGTAATTATCAATGAAGTTGAAAAAATAAATACTCTTTTAATTATTAATGATTTAATTGACTGTTTTCTATGTTTTAAGTTATGAAAACATTTTAGTTGATGAGTTTAATTTAACGATTCGGTTTGATTTGCTGCTGTCCTCTCATTGTTGTTAATTACTAATTATGATTTTCTACATTGTTCGTTTGATTGCTTCAAACACTTTAAACTCAAACAAAAAACATGTCATGTGTTTCAATTTTATATCACCCATAAAATTACAAATCCAAACACTGACCATATTCACACAAGGATTTTTCCCTGATCAGAAGCGTTTGCGCGGTGAAACACTAGCCTGCAGCAATAGCATGTGATGTGACATTCATTCGATGATGTAAATTTCCCATCANGAAGCGTTTGCGCGGTGAAACACTAGCCTGCAGCAATAGCATGTGATGTGACATTCATTCGATGATGTAAATTTCCCATCATTTTGATTGACTGTAAATGTTCAATCTGGAAACATATCAAGCTGCAATAATGACAGTATCATGTGGTCAACTGAATTCATGGATTTAAAGAAATGGAATTGTGTTGGATCGTGTGACGTCGTGTGAAAACAAATTTCATGGCCGCATTGCAATCGATGTAATTTAGTGATCCAAATAGTTTGCCCATTCGCAGTATTGTTTAAAACAACTGAAGAAGAAACAGTACACAAAACCACATTGCAGTGCGATGCTGGATGCGCATTTCACCTCAGGCGTAGGTCACAACCTGATCACGCGACAATTGAACACACAGATG